>JANTPZ010103917.1:0-29653 GCA_025593235.1 Vachellia pachyceras
TCTTAATTTTATTTTTTGTTATAATTTATTTTAATATATTTGTTGTAAATAGTTTATTTTAAATTTATTTATTTATATTTCTTATTAATTATTTCAATTTACATTTTTTTATTTCGTTTAAATTTATTTTTGTATTTAATTCATTTAGTTATAATATACTTTTTGTTATTATCAAAATATTAATTATAGTATTTATTTTATAGATTTCTATTCTTGATCGTGGTCGTAGACCTAGAAAGGCTCCAATGATTCCCGATGATGGGATCCTGGATATTTTGATGATAACAAAAAGATTTCAAGAATTATGAAGCTTAGATTGCCGTTGATTGAGTTCTGCATCTTGATAATCGAGTTTGTATGAAAGTATTAAGAATACTAGAGTATTGTGTTTTGAATCTCGAGTATTGAATCTTTTTCAAGTGTTAAAAATCAATACATTCAAATAACACTCGAGTTATTGTTGAAAGTGTTGAGAATACTTGAGTAGTGAATGCAAATACTTGAGTACTGCAAGTTAAAATGATTTTGTGCTTCAATACTCTCAGTGAAAACTCGAGTATAAGGTTGAAGTGTTGTCATCACTCGAGTGATGTTTTTGAAACTCTCGAGTATTGGTACTTAAAATGTCTTATAACTGAACACTTTTATGTGAAACTCGAGTATTGATGTTGAAATGTTGACAACACTCGAGTATTGTGTTGTAATACTCGACTATCGAGCCTTATTTTTAAAACACTACTCAACACTTGAAGCAGAATACTTGAGTTACAAATGAAAGTATTGACAACACTCGAGTATTGATTTTCTAATACTCGAGTATCAGGTTATTTTTTAAACTTCAGAATCTCACTTGAAGCAGTGCACTCGAGTTATGATGGAAGTATTGCCAACACTCGAGTGCTAGTTTACAACACTCGAGCATTAAACTTTCTTTTCAACCCATGGAGCAACACTTGAAGCAAAACACTCGAGTATCAAAATGAAAGTGTTGTCAACACTCGAGTATTGCTCTTTCAACACTCGAGTATCGGGCTTTCTTTTTAAACAAACACAACACTCGCATTAGGACACTCGAGTAATGGCAAGAAAAGTGACAACACTCGAGTACTATGATTTTAACACTCGAGTATTGTGGCATTTCAAAATACTTCACTTCAAGTTCTTTCCTAATCACTCAAGTGGCAACCAAAAGTGTTTCCATCACTCCAGGACAAAAAATTATAACTCGAGTATTGGCTCATAAAATTCAAATTTTTCACTTGCTTATCTGTTCAACACTCGAGTATTCCTTTCATAACTCGAGTAACCTTTCCTTTGACAATATATCAGTATGACAGCTAATCCTACCGCTCTCCGAAACTTTCCTTTTTCATGTCTAACCTTTTTAAATATTACCTGCCCTAATAAATACGTTGCAGATCTTTCATTAAACAGGTCAGGCAGTCTGAGGAATGAAGACGAGCATTAATAACCTCCGGTGCGGTAGTTGAACCACAGCATTTATGAAGCATTAATGATAGTCAACAAACGCAGCCAATGTAAGTAACGGACACAAGCTTCTCTCTAACGGATATTCAAAATCTGAGTAATGGACATTTACTGAAGTCTCATCTATAAAAGGAGGAAACTTTAAAGACAGAAGAACATATTTAAGAAAGAGAATTCAATACGCCATTATTGTTACAACTACCCTTTGTCATTTTATTCATTATTGCCAGTGAGCTTCAGTGATTTATTATCCACTCTTCCAAGAGAGTTTATATCATTCAAATCCATTGTAAACCTGTGAGATATTCAAAGTTGGGACCTTGAATTTGTTGGGTTGAGATTTTGTCAAGAAATCAGATAGCGTGAGACTCTATTTTATTACATATTGTAAGGGGGAGTGTGAATCTCCGCTGTAAAGGCTGGTGAGCCTTGAATATTGTTGATTAGTGGATTAAAAAGCTCAGAGGCGCTCTGAGGATTGGACGTAGGTCAAAAGGATCGAATCAGTATAAATCTCCTGTGTTCATCCTCTCTTTCTCTTGCTCGGTGACATTATTTTATTTCTTTGATATTCTTGGTCACATCCCGCATTTTAAATTTTAAAAATAATCTTTGTGCAGGATGTGCATAAAGATTATTTTGTCTCTAAGATGGTAGAAAGGTAGAAGAACAAGGATGGGAAGAAGATGATGCAAGAGTTGGAAGTGGACGTCCCTAAGATGATCGAGCCTATATACTGGGCAAAATTTGTCCATTACAGGAGGTCACCGAAGTAGAGGGTTGTGTCCAGGTAAGCTGCGCCTAACAGACAATCCACCAAATTGCAGGATCAAAGTTGTTATTTTTCACATACGCTGAGATGCTATGATTTATTTGTTACTAATATAAAATGTATTATATATCTAAATTTCTTGTCCTATCCTTTTAGGATGAGGTGGCACAGAGGAAGGTCTGGATAGCCACCCACAAGCACAATGATGGGACTCTATTGATGCAAGATGCTGAGGAAATTATTGTAAGTTACATGTTTTATTTTATAATTTATTGTGTATTAAACATCCATTTTAATGAGATTTACTTAATATTGTTTTTTTATTATGGGAGCGTATTTAGCAAACTGATGCTAAGTTTAGAGAGTCCCAAGGGTCAATGCTAGACCCCATTGCCTTACTCAGGGTGGACATGGAAGGGCATGATCAGTACCCCGAATGATTTCTTGGTTTTAGGTTTAGGGCGACCCAGATCGATGTCTTCGTGGGGAAAAGATATGAAGCCTGGACTTCATCATCCCAGGCGACCATATCTTGACCCAGAAGGCACAATGATTCTGATGTGGATAGAGAGCTGCTATGTGCTGAGATCCAAATGCAAGGGCAGGAGGAGGTACAGGCATAGATCCAGGCGACATAAGAGGATGTGATAACGCTGATGGAGATGTGGAGATATACTCCAAATTCCCTGCTGCATATGGCATTTCAGGTAGCCCAGCCTTGCGCTACTCCTCTACAACTACCTCCTATGCCGAGCTTCTACATGCCTCTACCATCTTAGCTCGACCCCCAACCCCCAGCTCCTTTACCGCTCCCTCCTAGGAGTAATGACCCTCCTCAACCCCCAGCTCCTCAGTGATCAAGATGACCCCATCCCTAACAACCAAACGATTGATTTTATTTTTTCGTTATTAAATACATTTTAATTTAAATACATTATTGTATTTATTTGACTATTTAATATTAATTAGTTATATTTGAATCACAATTTAATAATTAAATTTTTGATTATTTATAAAAATGTGAAATTTAAATTTAGAAGCATATATTGAAAGTGTATTAATTAATATATCTGTATATAATTATAATATATTTACTTTGTAATTTATAATTATATTATATTCTTTAAAAAAAACTTTCTGGATAGTACTAGCAGTTTTCAACCGCTACAAAAATCTTGTTGAATTAGTAGCGATTTAAAAACCACTACCATAACTTGTACAAAATTTGAGAACTGTTGCCTTTTGCAGCGGTTTGTAAACCGCTACAAATTTGAAATTCAAATTAGTTCATGTGCGTAAATAGAATTCAAATTACATATTTGCAGTGATTTGTTAACAACTGTGAAATCCAACAGTACAGAACTTTTGTCGCTATTACAGTAGCTGTTATAAACTGCTACTAATACAGAACACCATTTTGTAGCGGTTTGGGTAGCAGTTTAAAAACCACTACTAAATTCCTATCGTTGAGAAATTTCAATTTAAGCCTTCTCCCACACAGAAACTTCTACATCCTCATTTCTTTCTCTGATCACACTTCTTATTATCATTGCTATTGTGATCTTTGAAGTATTTCTGATAGATAAGTATAGATCAAGTTCTATCATACATTCCATCAATATTTGGCCGGATTGAAATTAACGGTAAGATTTCTTGTCCTTGTCCTAAATGTAATTTCAAAAAGTGGCATGTGTAACATCCTTATTTTAAGGAGCTATGGTTAAGTGTTGTTTAGATTTCATTTAGTCAAAGAGAATAAAACAAAGTAAGATTTAAAATAAGAATCAAATTCAGATTATTTATATAATATATATAAAAGGGAAATCCCTCCTAAAAATAATTAATTACAGATATATAAACTTGTCTTATTTTTTTGACACAAAACTTGTCTTATTATTGAAATAAGTAATACAAAATAATAATAATTATCATATTTACTATTTCTGTTTTTTTAAAAAATAATAAAAATGTATAGGTGTATATAACATTATTTTATTCAAAATAAAACCCTAACCCTACCTCTATATAAGCCACCTAACAATCACCCTAACCCTAAAAACCCAAAGTTATAGTAACTCAGCCGCTTCAGTAGCTACTAACAGTGCCGCTACAGTACTTTGTGTGCAAGTGCTCTTCCTATCTTATTTTTATGTCAAGTCTTGTCCATTGTTTTCTTCTTGTTGAAAAAAAAAAGTTATCCCCTGTCTTGTCGTGCACACACCCACTCATCAGTCATACTTGTTAAATATGATTAGTTTTGATGATGTCAAATATAATAGAGCAAAAAGTTTTCATAATCCATATTTGATTTGATAAAGGTTTTTATAATACATATTAACTTACTCTATTTTTGTACATTCTTTTAACTGGAGGAGAATGTTGATACATTATTTTGATGATAACAAAAACCCAAAATATTGCATGATTAAAATAACAAAAACCCAAAATATTGCATGATTTGAAATCTGGGTCAAAAATATGAAAATGCGTTGAAAGTGTGAGACATGCTTTGAAACTCGAGTCTTAGATTTTAAGAACTCAAGTTCTGTAACTTGGTTTCAAAACTGGCTATTGAAACTGGAAGTTTGAAAAAGAAGTTTTGTTTTCAGTTAAAAAACTTTCAGTCATAACTTGAAGTTTCAGAATTTCATAACTAGAAGTTCCACATAACTTGAAGTTCCAAGAAGAAATTGTGCAAAACTTGAGTTTTGTTTTCTTAAAAATTGAGTTCTACAATATAAAAGCATAAAAATTGCATTGGAAACTCGAGTTTAGGCTTTAAGTTATGCAAAACTCGAGTTCTAGATGATCAAAACTCGAGTTTTAGCTCCTCTGTTATCTTTCGGCTCGACATATGTTTGGTATTTTGATCATATCTTCCAAACCACAAGTCCGATTGATATAAAACCAATTTCATATGACACTAGACTCAGAATGCAGTTCATATATACCAAGAATAGCATAAAATAATTTCATATGAAGGAGATATAATTTTTGAAAGTTGCCAGTCGAATTTAACATTTTATCAATGACCTTTGCTTATTGTATCTGTCATATCTTTCTTTATATAACATATTTGGAATTTCATGTCAAAGTAGACTTATAGGGCTTTCCATTGATATATTTTTTGCAAGGTTTGGAGTTGAATTGAGAGAGATATGGGCGTTGCAAGTTGAGCCTTGTGCTAAATGCTGGAATGCGGCCTATGCAAATTCAAAGCATGAAGTAAAACTCGAGTTCTGCATCTACAAAACTCGAGTTTCGTGATCTAAACAAAATTTTCTCATAATACATTCAGTAAAACTTGAGTTCTAGCTTGGGAAAACTTGAGTTGCATCTCATGGTTCATAGAACTCGAGTTCCATATTTCCAAAACTCGAGTCTCATGCTTTCTAAATGTTTTTCAATTCTGAAACTTCCTTTGGTAACTTGAGTTACAAATAAAAGTTTTTGAATCAGTTCAAAAAATCGAGTTCTAAACTTTCATAACTCGATTTTCATAACATGCTCACAAAACTTGAATTGAAAACTGGATGTTTTGATTTAGAGTTTTACAAAACTCGAGTCCTGATATTTTCCAAACTCGAGTTCCATGCTTTTCAAATTATCTTCAGTTCAAAGACTTGATGTTCAAACTCGAGTTCTCACTGGAAGTTTTCAAAACTCAAGTTCCTGAGATTCAAAACTCGAGTCTTGAGGACTTTTTTCAACTGAAGAGATTTTCACACGTTTTAAAACATAAGTCCTTACTTTCACAACTTGAAGTTTTACAACTAGACTTCAAAACTTGATATCAAAACTTCAAGTTACAAATAAAAGTTTTACACTTATTTTCAGAACTTTCATTGCAAACTCGAGTCCCAAATGAAAGTTTATCAAAACTCGAGTTATGTTTACAAAAACTGGAAGTTTCACCACTGAGCTATTAAATTCAATTTTACAGAACTCAGGTTATGAGATCTTGAGAACTTAAGTTCCTTATTTTTTGACAGAGCTTCTGACACAGCTAGCCTATCATCTACCGAAGCTTTCCTCTTTCATGCTTAGCATATTTTGAATTTCACCTGCTCTAATGAATACTTTCTAGTCCTTTCATTAAAAAGCTTAAGTCATCTGAGGAATGAATTTGAGCTTCCATCGTCGTCAGCTGAACAGCAAGCTTTCATGACAGACCAACAAATACAGCAGCTGTGAGTAATGGTTACAAGCTTCTCTCTAACGGGCATTCAAACTCTGTGTAATGGCTATTGAATATAGTCTCGACTATAAATCAAGTAGCTTTGAAGACAGAAGTGAAAGAATCAACGAACGAATATTCATACGGCATTACTCTCTGCATTTGTTCTTCTGTCATTTTGTAAATCAATTTCAGTGAGCTTCAGTATTTGAGCATCCACTCTTCTCAAGAGAGTTTATCTTGTCATGTCTTGTTATATAACTGTGAGATATTCAAGGTTGGGACCTTGAATCAGTTGGGTTGAGATTTTATCAGAAAATAGAGTGCGTGAGACTCTGTTTTATTGCGTGTTGTGAGGGGGAGTGTGAATCTCCTTTATAAAGGTCCGGTGAGCCTTGTTTGTTGTTGATTAGTGGATTGCAAATATCAGAGAAGCTCTGGGGACTAGAGATAGGTCAGGAGGACCGAACCAGGATAAATATGTTGTGTTATCTTCTCTCTGCTTTCACCGGTGACTTCATTTAATTTCTGCGATTAAGTTTTCAATTTTTAAAAAATGACCAATTCACCCCCTCTTGGTCAAATCCTTCACTAACAATACCCTGCCATCTTTTCCAGCAGTAGGGAAGGGGTTGGATGCTTGTACACTTATGTGTAGGATACCTTCTTTATACCCATTGTCTTAGCTTTGTTCTATTCATTGGATGAAAGAAATTTCTATCAATACAAATGATTATATATATAACCATTTGGTTTCATGGGAAATGTGCTTCTTTAATGCATCATGGATAGTTGTGGACTTGTGGTTGTACTAATTTTTGTTGTTTACTACTTATTTTATTTTATTTTCCTATCCTACTTCTATTCTTGCTTTTGGTTATATTTTATATGAATCACTCTTAAAAAGAGGCAGAACTTTACCATACATTTTTCCCACATTTTGTTTTTTTGAATTTGTGTGTTTTAAGTTATTTATATTTATTTTACTTTATTGTTTAAAGAAAAAAATAATTACATATATGAATATAGAGTTTTAGTAGCTGTGCATGAAAAGACTTGCAAGTGGCATTTCAATCTTTGAAAAGTGTGTGGGCGTTTTGATGCGCTGCACCTACAAACATATATATATATATATATATATATATAAAGGAATATAGACTCAACCCAAACCCCTTTTCATTGTGCATTTTCACTCCTTCTTATTTCTTTCTTTTAAAAAAAGTAATTATGTCTTCTCATGTTTCTCCTTTTTGTGTGGGAGAAGTGTGTATCAATGTGTAATGTGTATTCAGAAGACTTACAAAATTTCTTGTACCTAATGCATTTTTTCACTGTTGTTAAAGAAATAAAAAATAGAGAAGAAAGGAAAGGTTGATGTCCAATGTGTTGTGTGTATCAGTAGGTGTTTGTGTAGATGCTGTAGGTTTATGAGCGTGTGGGTGCCTTTTCCTCATTTTATGTTTATCTATTTTATTATATAAAAATATACATAATGACATATGTGTGTGTAACTATATGTGTGAGTATATAAATGTGTGTGTGTATATATATTTCGGTTTAAAAGAGAAGGAACGCCATGGTTTGAAACACATAACTGATTATTGAGATTAAAATAGTGATCATCAAGCAAATTGTATATATATATATAGTTTATGTGCGTGCGTTTCTTTTTCTTTTTGGTATTTTAAAATAAAATAAAAATATATTATCTAAATTGAAAATTTATAATAGTAATAACATTACTGTTACTACAACCACTTATTATTATTATTATTATTTCCTTCCTTTCAAACAACATGTAAAATTATAAAAAAAGAGATTATAACTTATAAAAAATATATTTTGTCTCATATGAATAAATAAGACAGCTTATATATTTTACTAATATTTGGGTGTAAAGGGTAGTCTTAGGTATTTAGGTTATCTTTGAAGCAACTTTAGTCTATTGATAAAAATTATTCTGTATGATTTTTTGTAGACTCTTATTGAGAACTTTGGAGTAACTTTTGTGTGCTTGTCTTTAAGTTAGGGAGTAGCAGGTAACTCTGAGTATTCTTCCATATACTTGTGAACCACATATAATTAAATTGTGATTGAACTATATTTTATGCATTTTTGGACTGAATTATATAGATGTAAATATTTAAAATTTTCAATATATAATTTGGCATGAAATTTTTTATAATTGTCATGGCGGTTGCATTGTGATTGGGTTGGAGTAAGAAGGAGAAATATGTGTGATGATATTTTTATCATGTGATAAGCCATCACTCAGTGCACAGTGAATGACATTTGTTAGGGCCCCTTTACCCATGTCTTTCCTTTGGCCAGTATTGCATTGGAATTGTGGGATATGTGACTCTCCTTTGTTTTCTTTTAAGGAGGGAGGCCATAATCCAGACTTGAGCTCTACACTTTCGGCCGGGAGTATCTTAAGAAACTAGTGAGCTTGAGACAATCCAATTACATGGATAAGTTTCTATTGGACTATGTGTTAGCCTATGGCTCTAATAAGAGGAATAAGGATGGACGGTGATATAAGGGTGGTTGAACATTACATTATTATGCATTAATTGTGATGATAATTATGAGTTACATGATTATGAAAAAATATGAAATTATTTTACATTGATCTTTATATATATACAGATGTATTTTTAACTTAAGTCCTTTTTATAAATTATATGCCGTCTGCTTGTGTGTGATAGAAACTTTCACTAGTTACCAAGGTGTGGAATTTCACCCCGTTATATTAACATTTTTCAGGTGATTGTTCCAGTAGGCAGCAAGGGATGGCACCTATGGAATGAGTCTTGTTGGCTCTCTTGTGCCCTTGGCACATGCTAAAATTTTAAGTTGCCATGACTCTAAGACTTCTGTAATTTATTTCTATTTACTCTGATATTATGGGAGGATTTGGATTGTTATTAGTGACATGTATTTTAGCTGGTTTGATGATATGATTTAATGAATTGATATTGAAAATCCTCATTATTTATACATGACAACAAATTTGTTAAGTATTTCTGTCCAAAATTTGGGGTGTTTTAGCATGTTAAAGATATTGTTAGGGAGCACTTAATAGTTAAGTTGTTCTCTCAAAGTTATTAACATTAGGTACATTCATGGAGAAACTGATGATGTGTCAAGAGAGTATACTATTGTAATCTCAAAAATAAGAGTACAAGAGCACCATGTTGATCCTATTAATGACTCACTTCATGATGCTTTTAGGATTCATGATAATGTAATCCAAATTAAGTGCAAGGTCTAAAAACTCAGTACATGAGAAACGTAGGAGCTCATAGTTTTTTTGAACTTATGCCTGATGCCGACAAAGCTCTATATCTTGGCTGTATGAAGTACTCAAAATGATTGTTTTTAATTAAATCTTACCACATTAAGTGTTTATGTGGTATCTCTGATAGGGAAATGTCGATGATAATATAATTTTAGTCGACCATTGTCTGAGGCAGCGATCCTAATATTTTTTTATGATGCAAAGAAGATTATCAACAAAATTGATTTGTAGTACAACAAAATCCATACATGCCCAAATGATTGCATGCTTTATTGGGGAGAAGATGAACAAAGAAACTTGCAATTGGTGTAACACTTCAAGATACAAGTTGGAAGGGAAGGGTAAAAGGGAAAAAAAGAAACTTGTGAAGATTCTGAGATATTTTACTTTGAAGCTACCACTATAAAGATTGTATTTCTTGACTAAAACGACAGAGCACATGAGATGACATACTGGTACACCGAATTCAAATGGTAAGTTAAGAGATCCACAAGATTCTGAGGCTTAGAAAGGATTTAATAAAGAATTTCCAAATTTTACGGTGGATCCCAGAAACATATGTCATGCTCTGGCAACTAATAGATTCAATCCATTTGGGAACCTTAGCACCAGTTACAGTATTGGTGCTAGTCCCTTACAACTTACCTTTATGGATATGTATGAAGCAAAATTTATTCATTTTGTATATGATCATTCTAGAAGAAAAGCACTAGGCAATGATATTAATGTCTACCCGCAACCTTTGATAAACAAGTTGGTCGAGTTTGTGAAATGATGGGATTAAGACATATGATGCATATGATAATATTGTTCAAATTGCATGTGGCTTTGATGTGGTTGATAAGTGAATTCCCAAGCCTTGGAACGTTATCTAAGTAGAACGTGAATACTGGACTGGCTTGTCATGTGTGTAACTTTGACGTGGAGTTACTTCACCTTCCATACAGTCGGAAGTGGCGTTGTATAAGACATTGTTGATTCCTTGATGAGAACCACAAATTTAAATTGCAAAGGAATCATTTAAATGGAAAACAAGAAAGAAGAGGACCTCTTGCCAATTTAAATGGTTTTGATATTTTAAGTTAGCTTGATGATGTTGACTTTGAGTTTAGGAAGAAGTATGATGCATAATGAGGTGGAAGAGGATCTCGTAGCACTTCAGATGTTGAGACAATGCAACAATGGCATAAGAGGAGTATATTTTTCACTCTTCCTTATTGGAAGACTAATATCTTATGTCATAGTCTTGATATGATGCACATCGAAAAGAATGTGTGTGTTAATGTTCTATACACCTTGTTGAACGAATCTGGGAAGTTCAAAATCATCTTCGAGCTAGTAAAGATTTATAGTCCATGGGAATTCATCAAGATGCTTGGCTAGACGACAATAACGAGTTTCAACTAGAAAATTTACCTTAATGAAGCCAAATAAGGATATATTTCTCTCAACGTTGAAGAAAATTGAGGTTAATAATGGATATTTAAGCAGCATTTTCAAAGTGTAAAGATCTGCAGTCTCAGAAGGTAGCATGGTTAAAGAGTCATGACTCACATGTCCTTATGCAATAATTACTACCATTGGCACTCAAAAATACATTGCTTCTAGATGTATTGATGATTTGGTAGAGCTCTGTTGATTCTTCATAAAGTTGTATGCAAAGGTTCTTGTCACTGAAAAGTTAGATCAATTATAGCAGCAGATCATTCTCACACTATGCCATTTGGAGATGATCTTTTCTGCTTCATTTTCCTTGTTATGGTGCACCTCATAGTCCACCTTGTTCAAAAGGCAAAACTCGGGGACCCAAGTCAATATCATTTGATATATCCCATTGAAAGGTATTCATGTTAAAACTTTTCACACAAATTATTTACACACATCGGTACGTCACTAATTACTACTTTGTCTTCATGTTATTAACTTACTATAGCTTATTAGGGAAGTTCAAGTCATATGTGAGAAATAAGGCATGTCCAGAGGGCTCAATAGCAGAATGTTATATAGAGGATGAGGTGATCAACTTCTGTTCACGGTACTTTGACGGCATAGAGACATCTTTTAATCGTCATCATCTTCTTGATGATTGCCCTGATGTTGGTTCAACAACCTTGACAAGCTAGTTCCCTCATGTTGGGAGACCAGTTAGAGGATATCAATACTTCAACTGTTGGGAGAGCAGTTGACAAGTTGTCCTAATCAATGGCAGTAAAGTTGATCCTTTCATTTAGTGAGTATAAGCATTAACTTGTTATTTTATAACTTGAAATTATATTTATCCAGCATGCTTAATCATAACAAAGAGTTTTGAAGTTATGTTAAGCGTCAACTACGTATTCAGACACAAACATCTTGGGAGGTTGATATAAGGGTGCATAGAGAGTCCCACTTGGTTTGCTCACTGAATATGCAATGACGACAACTCCCATCTAGTTGATTTGACAAGTCTTACTATTGGCCTGCTTCAGTATGCCAAAACGTTTACTGCATATAACATCAACGGGTTCATGTTCTGCACAATTTCAATCAATCAAGGTTCTCTTACCTTAAATTCTAGGGTTTTTAGGACTTTTGGTACAAGAAATTATGCGAGCGGCAAAAAAGGTGGCATATGTTTTGGAGGTGTCCCCTACTATAGAAAATTGGTTGTTATTATCGAACAGAATTAATAGGGTAAACTTTGTGGCAGTTAACCGCAAACACTGCAAAATTTAGTAGCAGGTAGACTTTATGCGCATCAGTTTTGAGAAACCGCTGCTAAATGTAATATACTCCTTTGCTTAACCTCTTTTGCTTTATATTATGTCATTAACGAATTTTTTGAATAGGATTTGACCAAGAGGGGTTGAATTGGTCACTTTAAAAATTTAAAACTTAAAAACACAAAGTGAGAACAAAGTCATCGAGAGTGAGGAAGAAGGATGAACACGGAGATTTATCCTGGTTCGGTCCTCTTAACCTACGTCCAGTCCTCAGAGCTCCTCTGAGATTTCCAAATCCACTATTAACCACAAATTGAGGCTTCTCAAGTCTTTACAACGGTAACTCACTCCCCCTCGAACTTTTCACTAAAACAGAGTGTTTCACCCTCTATTTTCTATCTCAATCTCAGCTCAGATGACACAAGGTCCCAACCTTGTGTTTCTCACAGATTTACAATGAATGTTTGCTCAAAGAAACTCTCTGGAAAGAGTAAATAGCTAATACTGAAGTACAGAAGGAATATTGAAAGATTTACAGAGAACGTAATGAATAATAGCTTTGAATGCTCGAAATGTTCGTCTCTTCCCTTTTTTTGTAATGAATGATTGGTCCTTTTATAGATGAGAAGTAATGAAGTTGCCGTTAGAGAGATTTTAATATCTGTTACTCTCATCAACTACCTCTTCGGCTTTGCCATTAATGTTGATTAAATGCATCTTAGGAATGTAGGCGACGATGGCTGATTCATGCGATCTGTCTGTAAGAGATATGAACAACTTTTTCTCTTTCTATGATTCTGCATTTCTGCATTTATGGAGATAGGTGAGATTTAAACTTTGTTAAACACATATAAGGAAAGTTGCAGAGAGTAGGTAAAAGCTGTCAGAGGAAAATGGTCGTTGCGTGAAGCAATACTCGAGTTTGTATCTCAATACTTGAGTGATAACCAAGGCAAACGAGATTATTTTGATTTTCATAAACTGGTACTCGAGTGTGTTTGATTCAATGCTCGAGTTTTTATAACACTTTTGAAGTTACTCGAGTGTTTGCTGAAAGTATTATAAAGGTTTTTGAATTTAACTTGAACACTCGAGTGTTAAAATTTTTGTACTTGAGTGTTAGGAACACTTTCAGTTTCTACTCGAGTGTTTAGGAAAATTATTGAAGTGAAATCTTTTAAAGTAGCACAATACTCGAGTGTTCAGTTTGTAATACTTGAGTGTTGTCACTTCCTTCACCATTACTCGAGTGTTCAGATGAAAGTGTTGAGTTGTTTGAAAAATGAGGCTCGATACTCGAGTATTGTAAAACTAATACTCGAGTGTTGACAAACACTTTCATTATATACTCAAGTGTTCTGCTTCAAGTGTTGTGCAAAGTTTGAAAAGATAACTCGATACTCGAGTATTAGAGTACAATACTCGAGTGCTTCCAATACTTCCATCTGTAACTCGAGTATTCAGCTTCAAGTGTTGAGTGGTGTTTTGAAAATAAAGCTCGATACTCGAGTATTACAACTTAATACTCGAGTGTTGTCAACACTTCAACATCAATACTCGAGTTTCATATGAAAGTATTCAGTTATAAAACATTTTAAGCATCAATACTTGAATGTTTTGAAAACATCACTCGAGTGTTTACAACATTTCAACCTAATACTCGAGTTTTCACTCAAGGTGTTGAATCACAGAGACATTTTAACTCACAGTACTCGAGTATCAGTATTCATTACTCGAGTGTTTTGAACACTTTTAACAATGACTCGAGTGTTGTCTGAAAGTATTGATTTTTAACACATGAAAAAGGTTCAATACTCAAGTTTTAAACCACAATACTCTTGTATTCTTAATACTTTCATACAAACTTGATTACTGAAGTACAGAACTTGAGTATTTCAATATAAATACTTAATCAACCATAATTCAAGCTTCATAATTCCTGAAATCATTTTGTTATCATCAAAATATGATATCAACACAAATCAATCTTAGGCCTTATATAGCTCAAATTGACTAAATAAGTGAAATTGAAAATTTTCTTCTCGGTTTACTATTCATGTGGTCAATTTTTCAGATTTCCGGCCCAACTTTGAAAATTCATAACTAATTCTAGAAAAATTGAAAGTGAGTAGTTCCAATTTCTATATGAAGCTTATAAGATTCCCTACAAGGCGAAAAATAGTCATTGGCTTAAAAACTTACCTAATTAATACAGTTTATTGCATGAAAAAACACTCTTCATATGGTCAATTTTTTCATTTTTTTCTAGGTTTTTCCCTTAACTTTGGAAAACCATAACTTCTTGTACAAATGTCCAAATCCAGTTATCTTTGACTCATTTTAAAGCTTACCATATAAACTATTTTTCTGAAAAATTTCAGCTCAATTAACTTAATTTTCTATTTTTCCTCTATGCTCAAAATTTGGGTTCTTTTAAGGCTCTTGGAACCCCCTTTCCAAAACTTAACCATTTCTTAAAATTTGTGTAAAACCCTTTTTTTGCCATAGCTACGCACCTCCCATGATCTAGCATGCATTCATATACATTTACACATATCATGTAGAGGTTTAAGGGTTTACGAATAGTCTAGGAATTATAAACATGTGCATGAGATAATAACATGTAACTTGGCAGGCAACAATATATCAGATTGCTTTCTTCAATCATCATTCATCTTACCCTTACCCTTACTTGTGCTTGCACCTAAAATGATTAGTTGGAAAGAATGAGATTTCATTGAAATACTAATAGCAAAACTATCTAACATACTTATAAATATGCATGACGACTTTTAAAGATGAGTGTAAACTTATGATAATATGAAATGTGCAACATGAGACAATGATATGCATATGACCATAGCATTCAAAGAACATATTAAGACACTCATCACCACAAATTTTCAAACATCAAGTCGTGCACAATTCACAAAACATTTTCACTATAACTTTACTTTGAGTTAGAAGTTTTGCTACCTTGGTTTCTCAACTTTCCTTGAACTTGAAAGCTCTCTTGCGCAACTTTGCAAATGGTTTCTTGCACAACTCACTTGCCTACATAATTCCTAGCATAATGGCCATCAATCTCAATCCATTACCAAAGCAAGAAACACTTTAAAATCAAACTAAACTTCCTCTTGAACTTTTATAAACCCTAGGCTTGCAAACATTGCTTAAATCATTTCTAATGCTTCCCAAAACTTTTTCTCACTTCCACCCAACACAATTTTTCATTCTAAAACTAATGGAAGTATCAAAATCATCAAAAACTCATTCCTTCCTCAAGTTCCATAGCTTGACGAAAAACAGAACAAGGAAAGGAATTGTGTTTTTCAAACTTTCATCATGTATAACAGCCTATTCTTGATCACAAAACACTTCTCATGCATTATTTGGCTCAAAAACAACTCTTCCTCGTCAAAACTAAAATTGGACAGCACCTGCCCTTAAACTTAAGCATCCCAAAAATTCATACAATCATCAAACTCAAGCAATATATACATCAATCTACTCTCTATCATGCAAGAATTGATTTGCAACCATTTCCTCTAAATCCCTCTCTTTCTCATTTTCACCATCAAGAACCCTAACTTTCAATCTTCAAAAAGAGGTTTAATAAAAAAATCCAATCCATTTGAAGTGTAGATGAGGTTGCAAGGGTCAAGAAAAGGTATAGGTTTGGGTGGTGAAACCTCTTACCTTGTGTTTTTGTGAAGCTTTTCTTCCTTTTCCTTAAGCTTCAATGGCATCTTCTCTTCCTCTCTTGGCAGCCAAGAAGTTGTGTAAATATGAGGAAGAAGAGGAGGTTTTTTAGTTTAATAAAACTCTTCACAATTGCATGGATGGTGTAAATTGATTCTTGAGTTAATGAGATTGATCCAATGGTCTCAAATGCTTCCACCACAACCAACACCTAATGGCTTCTCATTGGTGGATAAAAAGTGAAGTAACTAAGGGTTGGAGACTTGGTTACACCAACTGAATCGGTTACCATTAAATTGCTTGATCTGGTTACAACTTATACCGGTAAATAACTTTATTTTGGTAACTTTTTTCTATTTTTTTGGACACCTTTTTAATTATCTTTTAATCTCCAATTATCACTTACTCATATGACAAAATAATTGTCCCCATAATACCCCTAGAAATCTTCAAATTTCAACAGGGTTACTTTACTCTATCAAAATACCGAAAATGGTCTACCGACAAGCAATTGAGTTTTAGGGCATTAAAATTTCTATAATTTTTACTGATACTCTAACCTTGTCCTTTCCTCAAATTGCTTTCCGGAATGTCTGTGATTAATTTTCAAAGAAAAATTCTATTTCCAGGGTTTCGGGTCTTTTTCTCTCTAATATGGGAAATTGCCTTTATCGTATTTTGGGCAATAATGTTATAAAATATTAGAAAATTCATTTTATTTTTCTATGCCCTGAACTCAACTATTTGAGGTCTCCTGATACCTCAAATAATTATTTTTGGCCACCTGAGACCGAAATCTAGGTCGAATTTGAAAAATCTGATGTATCTCATTTTGATTAGTGAGTTATGCTCTATCTATTGGGCACCTGTAAATTTTTCTGATTTTTAGTCAACTTTGACCTTTTGTTTTTGACCTTGGTCAAATGACCAAAATGCCATACATGTTTTCCTTATTTACCAAAATACCCTTACTTTTCTTATTAATCTTTATAAATTCCATTATTGCCCTTACATTTTCATACTTAATGACCTTTGTGCCCTTAGCATTTATGTCTAAATGACATCCATGCCCTTGCCTTTTATATTTAATGAATTTCAAGCCTTAGGACTAAGTTGACCGTGGTCTTTTCGGTCTTTTATCATCTTCTCTTTCTGTATTTTCTATCTTTGGGCCTTAACTCATCTCATAACTATCGGTTTGACCTTTACATACACTGACAGTAAAAGTATGGATATTACACTAAACCTCTTGACATAGTGGTTTTTGCAATGGTTATAACCGTTACAAATGCATAAAATAATAGCTACTAATGCTGCCTTTTTTGTAATGAAGAAAATGCTGGGATGACGTAGCTTGCCTATGATGGTGAACCCCTGCATACCTCTCCATGATAGAGACTATCTACAACTAAGATAACGGGGGTGCACTACCAGAAAAATAGGATTTAGCAACGGAAAAATCCGTCGCTAAAACGAGAATCACTAAATTTAGCTACGGATATTTTAGCGACAGAATTAGCGACGAAAAATTCCATCGCCAATTAGCGACGGACAATTCCGTCGCTAATTAGAATATTATCTTATTTTTCCATCGCTAAATTTCCTTTTTCTCTCACTAACTCCGTCACTAATTACAATATTATGCCTTACTTTTCCATCGCTAAATACGTTATATTCTGTCACTAAATGAGCAATTATGTGTATTTAGCATCTCTATATTTGACAATTCTATCATTAAATTCATTGCTAATTTTAATTATTTTATAAATAAATTTTGTTTAAGCACAAATTCACCCAAAAAACAAATTTTAAATAGTAATTTCAAGTACATAGTATCTTTAACCATAAACACACATTATAATGTCTGATAAAATTCTTAAAATTGAAAAAATACATATAAAAATTAAGAGCTTTAAACAATGAACCCAAAAAATACATATAAAAATTAAGAGCTTCAAACAATTGAAAAAATACATATAAAAATTAAGAGCTATCATCAATGAAAGTATTTTTAAGGGTATGAGAGGTCACATTGTGAATCCGATGCAGAAATAAGCATTAAAAGGCCAATTTATGTCTCGAATTGGAACCTTAGCATGATAAAAGAGGATAATGCATATCATTTACTGGCATCACATACCTAGCAATTAGTTCTCATAGAAGCGGGATCATCTCCTATGATATCTGAAATGAGGAAACAATAATACATGATATAACATCAATGGGAATATAGAAATTCTACAAACTTGGCATACTAAAATGTTATTCTGATTCAAGATGAAGAAAAACTACTCACCTGTGATAACCAATGCTTTTTTTTCCAGTTGAATTAGTTCCCCTGTTGTATGAGTTAGGATTCTAGATGCCAGCCTAATACAATTTGTATATGTAGTGTGTGTTTAGTCTCTCGTTGAAAACGATCAGAACTACTAAAACCATCCTTCCACCAAAACCATGATTTTGATCGTTTCCAACATAAAACCACAACCAAATAGCTCATAGTTTAGGGAAATAAAAGTTCAGCATCTGTAAGTCAAGCTAATGACTAATGTATCTCATTAGCTTGGTTCAAGTATATGGGATCTGCTCAACTTGTTCTGATATTGGATGAGTATTATGATATGCTTGATGGTATTTGATCGCTCAACTTATTGGAAAAGTTGAATCAGTAAACTATGCACAGGTAAAGAACTTGAGGAGCTTACCACCAACATATAACCTATTCGAAGCTGTTCATAGATGCAAAACTGAATAGCATCAAAGAGAAGATCCCGCAGTAGAAAAGACCCATATCCCTATAATTTCATAAATCAACATAGAAAAAAAATTAATGCACAATAAGTGCCATCGAAATGAGGTAATCCAACATTTGAAAGGAGGAGATAATAAAACGGGAGATTCCATACTGCATAAAGTCCTTTAATGCCCTCGACAAAAGAAATATAGCGGATAGCAAGAGCAGGTGAAGTGAATTTCCCAGTTTGGATTCGTTGTTTAATAACCTAAGGATCATTAATGAAATTGGTGTTTCCCAGTGAAGAAGCTAATTTCAATCATGGAAATACCATTTTTATGCACAAGGGAGTCAACCTACCTCTGTTGGAACATGAATCAGTGAAACTGCAATACCCCTTATGGCACCCGCAGTTTATATAAAATCTAAAGTCCATATGAAATAATTTCATTTAAAAATAAAGGATTGAAAAGTTCACATCAATCAAAAGATATTCAGACAACAATAGAATAAGGTGATTGCATAGTATCAACTCTAGTAAAGGCCAAACAAGTTCCCAAAACTTCATGATCCTAATTAGCCAACTTGCAGACTTGGAAAGACACGGCGAGGCAATACTAAAATTTGACAAGACTATGTTAACATTTTTAGTAAGAAGCATCTTACAAAATGAGCTAAAGCACTCAAATTTTCTGGAAATATATTCGAAAGTATCTGCTTTACAGGCTCATAGACTCTAACAAATAGAGCAGATGCCCTACAAATTTTGGACAAGAAATCACTCCAAGATGTCATGAAAAGAATCCAAATATAGTTGATGGATTCAAACCTTGATGTCTACAGAACAAAATGCTTCAAGGTTACTAAAATAAAACTAAAAAGATTCACTATCTAGCATTAACTTTGCATAGATATCGGTTAGGAGTTACTTTTGTTTGTTTTAGTCATTAAAAGAAAAACCTAAGTAACCAGAGGGTCAAAACTAATGTGCAAAACTCATGGAATTGAGATTCAGAAAATCTCAAAGCAGAAGTTGGTATTATCTTATGCCCAATCACCATTTCAAACAATCAGGACCGAACTTGATCCTTGAATGAGTGCCATATATCATTAAAAACGAAGCAAGCCAGAGAACTTGAGAAAATATTAGCATTGCATAACTTAAAAAAAGAAGCAAGGAAAATTCTACTATTAGTTACACAGTCATCCTTATAGCTTACCTCACCCTTGGTTTCATGCCTTTATCATCTAGAATAACAGGGGGATTTACACCATTATGCATCAAGAAGTAATGAGTTCAGCAAACATTCAAGTATAATAACTAAATATCCAATATTCACACAGTTTATGGTCATAGTAACCTGCCTGCAAGCGTGTCTTTATAGTGTTAATAGGGTATAAAGCTGTTTCAACAACTCCAGCTGTACCTCCAACAACTAAGCCCTCTGCAAAATTTCTTACGTTCATTTGAAACATCAAAATGCTATTAAAGAATTAGTAGAAGATTCTATTGGTGTCAATATAGTAAAAGGTTAAGGTGCAAAAACACCCGTTATTTTGTTACCAAAAGAGCATTCAACAGACTCTCCATCGCCGAGGCTGCGAAGCCCATCGATCCGGATCGCATATTGGTGGACAAAGAGGTCCTCGCCACCATCTTCAGGGGTTATTAAGTTGAAACCCTTCTAGTCACTGAACCACTTCACCTTCCAGTCACCCATCTCACCCATCACAGAACCAGACGGAAGACAGAGAGAAGAGACAGAACCAGCCAGAAATTTGAGAAATGCAACCCTAGCTAATTGGAAATAATGGCAAGAGTGATAATCCAAAACGGAAGAAAGAGCACTAAGAGAAAGAAAACACACCTAAACGAAGAAGGTGTGACTGAGGGTGCGCGCACAAAGAGTCAGAGATGCCGCAATGGAGGTTGGAAGACGAGCGAAGTAGAGGCGCTGGCTGGAAAGACTAATGGAGAGGGTTAATGTTGGGGCTTTCAGCAACATGGTCTCGTTCCCGCTCCGGTTAGGATTGGGGATTGCTCTCGCTCTTGATTGGGTTAGGTTTGGTGATCTTAGACACAACTCACGAGTCACAAACTCCACAGCAACACGAACGGAGACTGGACGAAGACCAAACAAATTGAGACGAGTGCGTGGAAGCTCAGTTCATGGATTAGAGAGGGATTGTAGATGGCGTCGTTAACTTAGTGCATGGAAGCAAGATCTGGGAACCGTGAGTGAAGGTGGTGTGAGAGAGAAATTGAAAAAAAAAATCCGCCCTCCAAAATTTTCATGTCCGTGTGAATTGTGAGTGAAAGTGGTGTGAGAGGGAAATTGAAAAGAAAAAATTCCGCCCTCCAAAGTCCGTGTGAACTGTGAGTGAGAGTGGTGTAAGAGGGAAATTGGAAAAAAATCCGTCCTCCAAAAGTTTAATGCCACGTTTGGTACGCAGAATTCATTTTAATGGATATGGAAATGAAAATGATGTTTAAAAGTATGTTTGGTATGTCATGGAAATGATGTATGATTTTTAGATGAAAAGACCTAAAAGCTCTTCTAAATTAAATTTTTTTTTAACTTTTAAAACTACCTAAATCAAATTAAAAAAATTTTAGAAAAATTTTTAGATGGAATTATCAACATGGAATTGGAAATCCAAGCTTTTCATGTGGAAATGAAAATCTATGAGTTTGACGGAATTGGCTTCCATGTGGAAGCCAATTCCATCATACCAAACATGCATGGATATGGAAATCAACTCCATTTCCATATCCATGCCTTCAAATTCCATTAAACCAAACGGGCCCTAAAGTATATAAGAGGGAAATTAAAAAAAAATCAACCCTCCAAAATTTAAATAATATAAGAGGAAAATTGAAAAAACAAAATAAGTGAACTCATTTCCCCTCCAAAATTTTATGCTAAAAATGAATATGAATAACTCAATATTGCAGTGAAAAAATTTTCTCATTAATTTGAAAAATTATAGAGGAATGTAATATTTATCGCTAATTTTCTTAGCTAATTTGGAAGATTAGAGATGAATATAATATTCCTCGCTAATTGGGTATTTTAGAGAGGAATATCCAAGTCGCCTCTCATTTGGATATTAGAGAGGAATTTACTATTCCTCGTTAATTGAGCTATTTAAAGAGGAATTTCAAAGTCGTCGCTATTTTTCCTCGCTAAAATGTGATTTTCTAGTAATGGTGCTTGAATTGAGAATGCAAGTGTGTATACCTATTTCTTAGCTTTACCCTATTGTTTAACACAGTATATAATAAATTATTAAATCAATTATTTTATTGTTTCATTTGAATGAGATGGGAGCATTCTTTTTGCCTTTCGGGTATAGAAGGTAAATATATCCCACACAATTAACTAGCTTTGCTCCTTGTAACTTCTTGTATGTCCCGTTTACTTCAATTACATAAAAGAAGATTATATTTAACTTCTTCCTTGTAACTATGTAATCATTATTTTATTACAATACATTTCCACCCATTACATTCCATTATATTCCCATAAATTCTATGAATCAGTGGCGGCTTTTGCTTTCCACTGCCCAAAAGCAACGACTTGAATACCTTTCATGTTAGAATATTGCTCAAGTCAACTTGTTGTGTTTTATATTGTGGGCAATTAATTAATTACCTTTTCTCACTGAATTTTACCTTCTCTCATTTTCGTGCCTGTTTGGGAAGCCATTTTCCCAAACGGTGCACGTAAGCCGAGATAAAACCATCTCGAAATCTGTAAAAACCATCTCGAAATCCATAAAAACCATCTAAAAATCTGTAAAACCATCTCGAAATTCCCAAAATGCCTTGAAATCTGCAAAATCCATTTTCCCAACGGAGTTCCCAAACACACAAGCTCGTTTTCATTGTTCTTTCATAATCATACCTTTATTCTTAAATCAAAAGAAATGAAGGATTCATACTTAATATCTTATAAAATTAGTATTATAAATATAAATAAATTTAAAATATGAAAATATGATTTACTATTGCAACATATACAAGATAACAAAACTTTTAATTTATAAACAATTAAAATAAAAATTTTATAAAATATTTACTATGAACCATCCATTGTTTGATCTGATGGTGGAGATGAGATTTAGAGAAGAAAATAGGAGAGATGATTCTAAGAAAATCTGCTCCCGCTTAATTTTCACATATCAATCAAAATTGTAAATAACGTGGAGGGAAAATTCGGTGCTAATATATGTTAATTGACCAAAACATGTCTTTGAAAAGCCTTGCCACATTCCTTTGCAAATATTTAGGATAAAATTTAAATAAATTACTTGATTATAAGATATAATTTAAAATACTTATATATTATTAGATTATATATCAGTTTATAAGTTAGATAAATTAATTTGGAGAAAAATGATAAACATATTAGCAACTCCTCCAATCTTACTTATATGGCAGAGAGAGAAAATTTTATTTAATTATATTTACAATTAATTTCATTAAAATTTTCTGAATGTACAATTTTACTATTCATTTATTATATCTTGACTTTGTTCTCACGTGCTATATATATAGTTGATATTGAATATGGATAAATGTGGAAAGTTGTTTAATTTTAAGGTAGAATTAATAGGCTATAAGATCTTTCTTGATTTGTATGAAATAGGTAAGAAATGATGTATAAATAAGATCGGAAGAGTAATTGGCTTCTTTAATATCTCAACAAAAAATTATCTGACTGATTTTTATATTAAAAAACGGAGTAATAAATCTTGATTCATCCTATATATTTACTGGCTTCATCATACTTATCATTAGATTCATATATAATCATCCTCTTTGAGATTGATCTTGTCTTCAAGACAACAAAATGATGAGTGGGACTCTTTTTTAAAATTTCATACAATGTACAGGATAACATATCTAGTTATATATTGCATTTAGACCCCTAAACGAGTAGGACTCGCTCTACAATTTCTTAGCTATTATCCTATTTATAAACAACACTTTCTTTTGCGGGCTTGGTCAATTTTATTTTGCCTAGGAATTTAATACATTTTTTTATTTTTACATTCAATTGATTACATGTCTCTCTCATCTTTTTTCTCCACAATCATCTCCCATACTTTTTTCATTCATTTTCTCTCTTTCTTATTATCTTCATAAATAATGATATGTTTGGTAAGAAAAAATTTATATATCTTGCATATTCATTATTTTTAACTAATTTTAAGAGAAAATAGCAGTTGAGTCCCATGTAAGCATAATAATATCAAAAAAATTTCATGAATTTGACCCTTTTGCGTTCAAAATACTTTCAAAATGGGGTTTTCGAGCAAGGAAAAATATTTACCTTTTTTTGTAAAGAGCATAACAGTAATTAATTGAACATGATTTTCATATTTCATTGAGTTCCCAACAAACCCTTTCGCAAGAGAGTCAAATTCATGGGATTTTTTAATATACTTAGGTGGGTCACATATGCTATTTTTCCTAATTTTAATTGCTAATTCATTGTAAATGATTCTGATAGTTGTTTATAAAAAGGACAATGGGAGGCATTAAAAAACGAATAAATTAGCTAATTATAACAAATGTGATTTTATTCCTTAAAATTCATATATGTAACATTAAATTGTATATATAAATTAGGTACATTAATTTAGGAAAAATGATAAATATGTGATTTTTACTGCCCAAGGATAAATATGTGATATAAAATTGATTGAGTGTGTGTGCGCTGTTAATAATGAAAGCAACTCTAGATCTCTAATTTCCACAAAAGAAAGATAAAGTCATCGTTATGCATCATCATCATCATTATTTGATGAAGCAAAAACATAACTAAGCAGAGCAGCAGTTCAAATATGCCGCGATATTAAGAAAGTTATTCATTTATATTATACTCTACACCCCCAAAATACAGATCAATTCCAACTCCAGCAAAGAAAAGTAATTAATATATTAAACATGTCTTAAATTAAAAAAAAACCCTGTTAATTTTGCCTATTTTGCCTCACATCTCTCCGCTTTGCCAATATCTAATATGTATCAGATAAAATTAAAAAAAAATGACTTTCTCTGTTTTTTAATGGGGAAATGCATTAATATTTATGCAAATTAACTGACAAAAAGCAGCCGAAGACTTGTGGACGCTGGGACAAGAAGACTTAAGAAGGAACGTGGAAAATACCAATCCACTATGATGGGCACGAAAGGCTCAACTCAATCAAATCCACTTTGATAAAGCTGTAACAACCAAACCGGCCCTCCTAATCTTATTTAGGCTTGAGTGCAATCAAATCAAGGGAGTTGTTTAGGTCTCCAATCAATTGATCTGAATCGTCTTAATAGACTGTTTAGATCCTTTTTTTTTTATTTTAATGAAACAAGTGTTTTAATGATATAAAATTTAAAATAAAATTACCTTTGGTGTTGTAATACTTTTTTGTGATGGATAAAATTGACTCTATTTTCGTAAAAAATGAACTCATAACATATCTGCATTCAATTGCTTTGTAGCCATACATTTTAGTTTTATTCATGTCATCTTCATTTCTTTTCAGGGTAACATTACTCTTGAGAAAACACTTTCCGAGTAAATTTATATCTCAATCCATGTACAGACACACACACATTATTGGACTGTACTGGCAAAAACCAAACAAATGATAAAAGCTAGAGGCGACTTTTCTTTCAGACGTAGTGGAAGATAAGGCACTTGAAATATCTGGACAAGATTATTTCAGATGCGCAAAAATACCTTGTAACATTTAAAGTGGAAGCAAAGATGTTATTACTTGAAGTTTAGTTATATATAACATGAAAGCTCAGCTGCATATGTGTGTAGAAGATCTTATTTTACAATTAGTTCCCTAATGAGGGATTTTTCTCCAATTTTCCCTATATGTTATATCTTTAAAAAATAAAATATCTAGTACGAGATAAAAAGTCAAGACTGAACAAAGCCCTTCTTGCATCCCATCTCGGATTCTTTCGGGACATGACAATCCCATCTCAAAATGAAGGGGATCGAACTTCATTTCATATGTAAATATTATTTTGTTTTTTTAACTTCATATCAATATATAATCATGATCTAAAAGAAAACAAATTTTCATATCAATATATAATCTCCAATTCAGTGTTTAATGCACTATGATTCTTTTGCATGAATATATTATTATTCTTTTATATTCTGAAATATAGGTTGGATTTAAATGAAAAGCATAGCTTAAGAATAATCTGACCTTCTTTCTCATGTGTGTGTGTGTGTATATATATCTTTTTCCGCTCAACAAATATATATATATATATATATATCTGAAAATAGGCATTCCATAAAATTCAATCCTGAATTCTCAAGTTCAAATTGTGTGATCCTAGATGAAAGAGATAAACAAACAATGATTCAATCACTAAATTAATACAAGACTAAAGTATACTTTTAGTCCTTTATGTTTGCGTCAGGTTTCATTTTAGTCCTTTAAGTTTAAAAAGTACACTTTCAATCCCTCAAACTTAACGCCGTTAGTTTCTCTTAACGGATATTACTGATTCATTAAATTTAATTGATGACGGTGCGATAAAACGTTGACAAGACATGCTCAAATTTTAATTTTAATTTAATAATATAATAAATTTAATATTTTAAATTATGTAAAATAAAAAAGATTTAAAATAACAGTGTTAAGTTTGATGGTCAGCAATTTCCGTTAAGAAAAACTAACGGCGTTAAGTTTGAGGGACTGAAAGTGTACTTTATAAACTTAAAGGATTAAAATGAAATCTGACGCAAACTAAAGGACTAAAAGTATACTTTAGCCTTAATACAATGATATATTTTGAAAATATATCTTTGTTATGTCTCTTTAACATGCAATTGATGTTTTAATAAATACTTTCCATCTTTAATATAACAACTGGTTAGCCCTTGGATTTAACCATAAATATGCTATTTCAATTTATTTTAATAAATTTATTACTTTTTTTAAGTATTCTTATTGATTGTTCATATTAAAAAGTTTCCTATCAATGACTATTTCAAATCATATGATTAATTGGGGAGTAACTTAGTGAAACCCATTAACACGCATTTATTACAAATGGTTAACTTAACTAGTTTATTTAATCTCTGAAGATTAGTTATCTCTTTAAAGCAACCATAAATAGAAAATTATTATATTAGGTTGGAAATTCAACAAATCTTAAATTGGGTCTATGAATAACTTTAAGATGTTTGAATGCTAGATATTTTACCATAATACCCCTAACCTATGACTTCAATAAGGTATTTTCTTATCAATTATTTGTATATCTGAAGCTTCGATTTTGAAAGATTTTTGAGATCGATGAAGTTGGGTCTATGACTAACTTTAAAAATTAATTTAGGAATCAATATAACAAAGAATCAATATCCTCAAGTCAACATTTACCTGTAAGATTGAAAGCACACCTTGACGATAACAAGGCAATGAATCAGAGATGAATGTGGATGAATATAATTAAGAAGGAAGTCTCAACTCTTTGAGTGAATATATAAATATGATTTGTTGTTTGGTTAAGCTTTTTTATTATGGTGATTCCAATTATAAAGTTCAAGCAAGTTACATATTCATTCCTTAATGATGACTTAAATCAATTTTGGCTACGTATAATTACGTATATTGCTTTCATTACTAAAGTATATTCATTTCTCGATGATGATGAGTTAAATTAGGAATATACATAGACCAGACCATATTGAATTGATACATAACCCAAAGTCTGATTTGGTATAGACCTCAGGCTATATAAGACAATATGAGGTTTTCCAGAGATCGCGTTGATCTGGACTAGGTCTGGCAGACTGCCTAGACCAGTCTAAGAGACAAAATTTTGATATAATAATACAAAATTAATTGCAAAAAAATGTTTATTAGTTAAAAAAGAGAAAGAAGCTTAGTTGTAAAATAGGCTATTCCTAATTTTAACAAAGGCTATGATACATCACGAAATGAGAAGTGAAATTAAAGTATGAGAACGCAAGAAAAAGCGGAAATTCTAAGGAAATAAGAAAACATGATATTTTATTTTTGAGGACCTATATTTATTTACTCAGTCTCATACAGCAAAAATTTACTATGCAAACTACAAGTATATATCATTAAAATGGCAAAAATGTACAATTCTAAATTTATTAATCACTATTTAATTTTCACTCAAAAAGTAGAAATTTCATAACCGGACTACGGCTATCTCTACCGGTGGGCCTTTAAGAATCCTAAATTTCTAAATTTGGTCGTTTGGAATAATTTTCTCCATACCGCTTTTAATTAAAATTTTCCCTTTGATCTTTTATAACAACAGTTAATGATGTGTTCATATGCCTAATTTTGAATGCAATCAATGGAAACCAATTTATTCAAAGAACTTATGTGTTACATGTTATTTATTCCTTGGCGTCTTCCACGCACATGAATAAATAGATGAGCATGGAGTGTTTAGTGCCAAAAGATCGATGTGAATTGTAAGCAATGTTTAGAAAAAGGCAAAAGGTGTTTACAATAAACGTTAAGAAATTATTCCAAATGACCAAATTTAGACATTTATGATTCTTAAAGGCCAGATATTGAGCGGTTGGAGGATGAAACAAACCGATATTGATTGAAACTAAATATAAGCAACATAATTCAATATACTAAACTTTTTGTAATACGAAAAATAAAGCTTTTAATAACTGTATTAATAGATTTTGTTAGATTCAGAATAATATAAAAAATCATCTGATGAATATCTAAATAAAATATTCGCACCGATGTATCTGAATAAATGAATTGGGGTAGAAAAAAGATATTCAAATTATGAATTGTGGACGGGAGACTACTCAACGATGGAATGTGTAGTAAGGATTGAAAAGATGACAAGTAATCCTAACTGTACTGTGCTAGTGGCACATTTACGAATATTTTATAGGTGGATATTTGAGTCTTAATTTTTAAATAAAAATGTGAAAATTAAAACAGTAAATTAAATATTATTCTTCACTTGAGTTCTTTATCATGGTTACAGTAATATCCAAGATAAAGGTTAAACAGTAGCTAAAAGCTAATTAAAGGTTCAAAGGACAAAAGCAAAGGAAAGGAAAGGGAAAGAAGAATAAAAATGTCATCCCACCAAGCATAAAAAAAGTAAGAGCAAAATAGTCATTTTAAAAAAGGAGGACTAAAGTGTCGAATTGGAAATTTAAGGATGTAAGCGTCATTTTAAAATGTGACTAAAGTGGGGTTTTTAAATTTGAGAGACCATAAATATGATCAAGAAATCACCGAAAAAGCATTTCCGTGCCATAAAATTATTTTATGGAAATTTAAAGTTTTTGAAAGGAAGATGAATGAACCATATTTTGCCACTTGTAGTAGCCTTATTTCATGGGTAAAAAAAGGTTAGAAATATCATGAGCAAGTAATAGAATATATAAGCATAAAGTTATTTTATCAATCCAAGTGGGTCCCACACCATTTGACACATGTGATCATCTTTGTTAGGCCATCTCCACTCCATTTTCTGCAACAAGAACGACCAAAACAGAAAGAGTGAAGAGGGAACAAGGTGTAATATCCCAAATTTCGTAAACGGAAGTAAAGGGCAAACCAATGAATTACGAAATGACTTGAGCCTCGTAAATAAGAAAAATAGAAAGGAAAATGCCTATAGACGAGAAAGGATGATCGACTAAGTCCCTAGTCTTGAAAATTCTAAGTAAAATGACCAAAGGGCAAAACGGTCATTTGGCCTAATAACAAGGGTAAA
>JANTPZ010103918.1:0-13008 GCA_025593235.1 Vachellia pachyceras
ATACAAGGGGAAAAGTTTATCTCGTTCCTTCATTTTTTTGGGCAATTTATTATATTATTGTATTCATTAATCAACATTATCTATTTCTTATTATCACCATTTTAAAGTGACAGAAGAGGGTCATTATACTTCCTCAATATCACCTTTTTATTTCATTTTTCATTCTATATTTATCAACCCTCAAACTTTTTAAATTGGCAACAACCAACTGAGGGCCTACTCTAATTGGGAAGAAAAATATTGGAAGAAAAATTAACAGATTTAATGAACATAAAATTTGAGCTCGTAAAGAAAGAGAGCACAGTTAAAATACCACGTTTGGGATCAGAATTTGGAAAGTTTGGCTTAAGATGAAAGAGATTATTCTTAACAGTACAGAGATTGACGCAGCTTACGTTTTTGCAGTCCATTCTTACTGCTATCAAGTAGTTTGAGGAGCAAGATAACAACTTAAAATTCACCAATAATTGTCATAAGAAATTTCCTGTGGGTTGCGGATTCCATCGGGGAGAATATTCAAGTTTAATGCAGATGATTGTTGCAGTTTTCTGGATACTTCGGTTACCTACGGTAGAGTTTTACAAGACTTCTAATTGCTAGAGTTCAGATGTTACCAGGAATAATGAAGCAGGAGGAATCCTTCTTGCGGTCTTTTGGGGAGTTTTACTAGTTTGGAATTTGCTTGATTGAGTTGACCAATTGCCCTTGGGCATCAAGATAGAGGCTGATTCTATGATAATAGTCCAATTCAACAACAACGGGTGCTCTTGCAATCATCCTTGCCACCTAATTGCAGTTCAGACTCAACAGCTTTGGAGTAGGAATTGGACAATGACAGTAACAAAATACAAAGAGAAGATAATGAAGTGGCGAAATGACTTGCTAACCAATGCCTATATACGAAGCAAGTCCAACTTCTTGAACCAGAGGACCAAATTGAGAAGTCTAAGACAGTGACACTATGAAAAGAGCATTTTACACAAGGTCAAAGCTACAAATTAAGATAATTTGACTGATTCAAGTATCAATTTATGTTAGTCATGTGAATTATGGTTCAAGTTTATTAAGTGGGTCAGTTAGTGTGTTAATGGATCTTATATTGTCGGTTAGTTTGTTTTATGATCCTGATTAATAGCTTTAATTTTTTATTTCTTTATCTATTTATGTGGCCCCCTTTATCAGAAATGGTGCAGAGAAATAAAGTAGTCTCAGAACTTTATCCTAGTTCTCTCTCTATCTTTTTCACAGATTACTATTCACTCTGTTTTTACCAACAATATTGGCATAAGAGCATCCAAGCTTCGATCCTCTTTTTCTACCACAAGGAATAGAGTGTGAGAGTGAGCAGCAAATAAGAGAGTCAAACATGAAAGTGAAAGTGTACAAGTCTCAATCTAGGAGCAAGTGAGTGAGGGTCAAACACGAGAGCAAGTGAGGGAAACCTGTGAGTAGAAACTTTCTCTCTCTCTTCGAAATGGTAGCAAATAGTACATCATCTTCTCCTCAGCCCCTTCTTCCAGTTTTTAAGGGGGTCAATTATCATTTCTGGAGTCTGAAGATGAAAACTTTGTTCAAGAGTCAAGAACTCTGGACTTGGTGGAGACTGGGTTTGATGGTGCAACATCAGCAGAGCCCACTCAACAATTGCAGGAAACTTGCAAGGACTCAAACGCTCTATTTATAATTCAACAGACACTCGACGATGATATATTTCCTAGAATTGCAACAACATCGACTTCCAAAGAGGCATGTGAGATTTTACCGCAAGAGTATTTGGGAGATAAAAAGGTAATTGCCATTAAATTGCAAACGTTTTGAAACTTTGGTGATGAAAAGTACAGAGTCAATGCAAGATTATATGTCTAGAGTGTCGAGCCTTGCTAATCTAACTACAAAAGTATTGGGGACTCTAACTACAAAATTTTATCATGTGGTTGATGCCATTGAAGAATCTAGAGATTTATATAAATTCTCTCTTGACGAATTAATAAGTTCTTTGTTAGCTCATGAAGACAGTCTAAATAGATCACAAGAAAAGTTTGCAAGAAAGGCATTTCAGGTGAATGAAGACTCTGTCTCCAATAAAGAAAAATATGAAAATGGTGCTGGCAAAGGTAGGGGTAGAGGACCTTGAGGCCATGGAAGTGTTGGTGGTAGAGGAAGAGGAAGGATTGGTGAGCCAAGGCATTACAAGGATGCAATCCAATATCGATATTGCAAGAAATATGGCCACAAAAAAATTGACTGTTGGACTAAACAAAAAGATGGGCAAATGGCAACTAATTTTACAGAAAAGGTAGAGGAGGAAAGTAAGTTACTTATGGCATATTCTCCGGTTGTACCACCTCAAATAGTATATGGTTTGTTGATAATGGATGTTCTAACCATATGTTTAGTTCAAGATCTTTTTTTTAGAGATCTTGATGAAACAAAGGAAAGTGATGTTCGACTTGGTAATGACAAGCAAGCCCAAGTTGAAGGAAAATGCATAGTTGCTATAAAGAACACTCAAGGTGAGGTTAAGGTTCTCTCTTATGTGCAATTTGTACCCAATATAGCTCATAATTTGTTAAGTGTTAGACAATTTATGTGTACAAGATATAGAGTTGTGTTTGATGATGATGCATACACTATTTATGATAAAAACATATAGGCATATTGTTGCTGCTGTTCATGACACAGAATAAGATGTTTCCTCTTGATGTTTCAACTGTCATAAATAGTGCCTTGGTTGTTAAAGGGAATCATGAGTCTCAATTATTGAATTTACGATATGGGCATTTGAATGTAAATGGTTTGAAACTTTTAAGTTAGAAAGAAATGGTGTTTGGCTTGCCACATATTGTTGAACTTGACTCTTGTGAAGGATGTGTTTATGGAAAAACAATCCAAGAATTATTTTCCTATTGAAAAATCATGGAAGGCTTCTACTTGTCTTGAGCTTGTGCGTGCTGATTTATGTGGCCCAATTCAAACATAATCACTTGGTGGAAGTAAGTATTTTATGTTATTCACTTATGATTATAGTCGCATGATTTATTTCTTGAAGTTCAAATCAGAAACATTTGAGAATTAAAAGAAATTGAAGGCCTTAGTGGAGAACCAAAGTGGGGAAAGTATAAAAGCACTCAGGACTGACAAAGGAGGTGAATTCTTATCTAATGATTTTATTGCATTCTGTGATGAAAAAGGTATTCACAGGGAACTTACAGCACCTTACACACCACATCATAATGGTGTTGCTGAGCGGAAAAATAGAACTACGGTGGAGATGGCTAGAAGTCTATTGAAAACAAAGAACCTCCCAAATCAGTTTTAGGGAGAGGCAGTTGCAGCAGCAGTTTATTTGTTGAATATCTCTCCAATTAAGGCTATTTTGAATCAAATACCATATGAAGCATGGATGGGGAGGAAGCCTTGGGTAAGCCACTTGAAAATTTTTGGTTGTATAGAATATGCTTTGGTTACTTACATCCTGAACTTGATAGAAAATATGAAAAATGCATTTTTATTGGTTATAATCCTCAATCCAAAGCATATCGTCTATATAATCCTATAAGTGACAAAGTGAAAATTAACAGGAATGTTGTGTTTAATGAAGAAGCTTGTTAGGAGTGAAGCATTGTAGAAAAGGTGCTGTCATTCAGGTTCCTTTAGATTTTGATAATGCACAAGCTATAACACCACCTCCTGAAAATTCAAATAATTCCTCACCTAGTGAAAGAAGCACCACTGGATCAGCAAGCTCTGCATCATCAAGACCATCTAGTGAAAACCGCCAAGAAAATTCAGATCTCTAAGAGAGATTTATGCCTCCTGTAATCTTGCTTTATATATTTCTGACCCAACTTGTTTTGAAGAAGCCATAGAGCAATTTGAATGGCAAAAGGCCATGGCAGAAGAGATGCAATCCATTGAGAAGAACTCAACATGAGAGTTGGTTGATGCTCATAAAGATAAGAATATTATAGGGCTTAAATGGGCATTCGGAACCAATTGTAATGCTGATGGAAGCATCCAAAAGCATAAAGCTCAACTTGTTGCCAAGGGCAGCGAGGTATGGATTTTGATGAGACTTTTCTCCTGTTGCTAGATTTGAAACTGTTAGAGTTGTTTTATCATTGGCTGCTCAATTACATCTGCCTATGTACCAAAACTTGATGTGAAGCCTGCCCTTTAAATGGTGAGTTAGGAGAGAAAGTTTATGTTTCACAACCTCAAGGTTTTGTTGTTTATGATAATGAAAATAAAGTCTAAAGTTGAGGAAAGCTCTTTATGGGTTAAAACAAGCTCCGCGTGCACGGTATAGTAAAATTGACTCATTCATTCATGCAAGTGGATTTGCAAGAAGTGAAAGTGAGCCCACTCTTTACTTGAAACAGCAGGATAATGAAGATTTTCTAGTAGTATGCCTTTATGTGGATGATATGATTTATATGGGTTCTTCATAATATGTGATTACTGATTTCAAGTCTTGTATGATGAGAAAATTTGACATGAAAAATCTGGGCTTGTTGCAATATTTTTTGGGTTTTGAAGTGATGCAAACTAAAAGATGGAATCTTTGTGAGTCAAAAGAAATATGCTGCAGATCTTTTGAATATATTTCATATGACAAATTGTGAAGTAATAGTAACTGCAATGAATATCAATGAGAAATTGCAGCGAGAGGATGGGACATAAAAATCTAATCCAAAGTCATACAAAAGTTTAGTTGGTGGACTCAGTTATTTAACTCACATTAGACCTGATATTGCTTTCTCTGTTAATATTGTTTCCAGATTTATGCATGATCCTACAAAGCAACATTTTGGTGCAGTAAAGAGGATTCTCCATTTTGTAGTTGGAATAGTTAATTTTAGGATTTGGTACACTAAAGTATCATATTTCAAACTATTTGGCTTTACAGACAATGATTGGGAAGGAAGCTTAGATGAGATAAAGATCACTTCAGGCAATGCTTTCAATCTTGGTTTTGGAGCTATAACATGGAGTTCAAAGAAACAAGAGACGATGGCATTATCATCCTCTTAAGCATAATATACATCAGCAACCTCAGCAGCACAACAAGCTTTATGGCTGAGGAAGCTCCTTACTGATTTACATCATGAACAAAAGGATCCTACAGAAATCTTCTGTGATAACAAATCAGTAATTGCAATTGCAAAGAACCTAGCTTTCCATGGAAGAACTAAGCATATTGATGTGCAACATCACTTCATTCAACAACTTGTAGCTGATGAAAAAATCGAATTGATATTTTGTGGCACAAATGAGCAAGCAGCTGACATTTTCACAAAGTTCCTTCCTCAAGCGAAACATGAGTTTTTCACGTCACTATTAGAAATATATGATGAGTCTGAGATTTTGAATCAAGGGGGAGTGTTGAATTGAGTGATTAAAATATCAATTTATGTTAGTCACGTGAATTATGGTTCAATTTTATTAAGTGGTTCAGTTAGTGTGTTGGTGGGTCATGTATTATCGATCAGTTTGTTTTATAGTCATGATTAATAGCTTTAATTTGTTATTTCTTCATCTATTTATGTGGTCCCCTTGTACCAAAAATGGTGCAGAGAAATAAAGTAGTCTCAGAACTTTATTCTTATTCTCTCTCTATATTTTCCACCGATTACTATTCACTCTGTTTTTACCAACAAATATACCTCCATGGCTTTGCCCTCAAGCTGATTGATGTACTCCCTGAACTGCTTGGCGGCAAGTTCTTGTTCTTCAATCAACGTGAGTTCTTTCTTGGCCATCTTAACCTTCAGCGATTCCTTCTCTAACCCATCAAGCAAAACCCTATTCTCCTTCCTGCTCAAAAGCTCCTGCACTTGCTCATCTACCATGCCCGACACTGCATCCTTGAAATTGAAATCACTGCCATTGTTACTAATTTCCTCTTCCAATCCACTTCTCCACTCCAAATTTCGTAATCTGGACCCTGAATTTGTTCTTTGTGCCTACAATGGTGGTGTAATGGACTTCACCGAAAATGGAGGGCGAATTCCACTTGGATTCATACAAGTAGTGCCCATATGGATCATCTTCATTGCTAGTTTGTTACCAGCGAGTGTTAGGCACAACAACTGAAAAATTCCACCTCTATCTGGCTATCCCTTCAGGCTTTTGTTGTGTGGCTCGGAAAATGGCTTAGATGGTAAGTTCAGTCTTTGGATGCTGGGTTTGAATTTGGCGGATAATGTAGTGATTGGATATTTTTATTTTTTATTACTTTTCAAGTTAATGCTTTGTGTTCTAAATTTATATTAAATTTTATTTTACTCTCTTAATATTTTTATCCTTCACCCTAGTGCAATTAATTTTATTTAACAAAAAAATGCTCAGTCAACAAATTTAAAAGATGATTATGTAATGAAATACCTTTCAATATCAACCAAGTTAAAGTATAAATTTACATTCAATTTAGTTAAGTTCATAAAATGTATTCTCAGTCTCTTTATCTTTTCCCTAGATCTCTGAGTTTCAAATTATGCAGCAAACTTTCAAGTACTCTCATAGCACTTCACAACTGGAGCAAGAGCTTCATAGGTAACCTTTTTTGTAGAATTCAAGAGGCTGAAAAGAATTTGGAAATGTTGTCCTTAAAAATTTCCTTGAACTGCAGTGAACCTTTTTCATCTCTTGAGAGAAGGACCTCAATAATGCAAAACATGAGTTAGAATTTTTTGCATGACTGTGAATCTAGTTTCTGGGTCCATAGAACCAAAGTAAACTGGCAAAAGGAAGTATACTGGATACTTCCACTCGGTTGCCAACATAAGAAAGTCCATTGATTACATTGGAAGTTCAATGAAAGATGATTGCACATGGATAGATGTTGCCTCTGAATTGACTACCTTGGCCACATCTCATTACCAGCAAATTTGTTACACTCATAATGGAATTGATAAAGATAGAATTTAGCAAGCTCTTGATCAAATTGGTATCCCTCGGTTGTCACATAATTATTTTGCCATTCTTATGACTCCCATTAGCATGATGGAATTGAAGGGAGTTGTTCTTAGCCTTCCCAAAGATAGTGCTCCTGATCAGATGGCTATCATGCTTTTTTCTACCAAAATTATTGGGATTTTATTAAAGAAGATATTTTGGCAATGATATGTTCTATTTGGGAATCTGAATTCATTCTGAAAAGTATGGACAAAACCAATATCATCTTATTCTAAAATGGATAGGCTACACTCAATCAGAGATTTTAGATCCATCAACATTTGTAATGTTTCATAAAATAATCTCCAAGATTCTCTGCAACAGACTCAAAGGTCCATTATGTGAGATGATTTCAATACCAAAGTGCATTCCTTAAAAAAAAAATATTATCATCTAATAATATAATGCTGGCTGCTGTCATCATGGAACAAATCCACAAATCATGGGAAGGTTGGAAAAAACTTGCAACTCTTAAAGTGGATTTTTCAAAGGCATTTGACAAGGTTTCATGGAACTTCATTAGAGCAATTCTTAGGAAAATGGCCTTTCCCTCCAAATGGATAAATATGATCAGACAATGCATCTCAATTGTAGAATACAACCTTTTTAGTGGACAATTAGCTTCCAATATGAAGCCTTTACGGGGTATCGGACAAGGGATCTGTTGTCACCTTATCTTTTCATTTTGTCTCTGAATGTTCTGCCTTGCCTCATTCATAGGGCTGGGACCCTGAAAAAATGGAAAGGAATTAAAATATGCAGGGAGGCTAAAGGAATCTCCCGCCTTTTCTATGCTGATGATGCCATTTTCTTCTTTAAATGTACATCATCAGGAATCACCTCGGTTAAAGAAGTTCTTGACTCTTAATGCTTAAGCTCAAGGCAACAGATAAACAAGAACAAGTCCTCTCTAATTTTTAGCCCGAATGTCGCTTATATAGATAAAAGAAGATTCTTTCAAGAACTAGGCATTCACTTCTCTTCAAAACTGGGAAAATATCTTGGAAATTGATAGATCCAGGTAGAGACAAATCTATCATCTACCAATAATTACTAGCATCCATGGAAAGTAGAACCAATGCATGAAAGGAAAGGTTGCTATCTCATGCAAGAAGACTAACTCTGATAAAATTTGTTCTATCAAACACAAACATCCACGTCTTATCCTATGTTAAAGTTCCTCAATATATCTATGATAAGATAGATGGTCGTTGTATCAATTTTTTTTGGGGGTCGAAGGGAGATCATAGGAAAGTTCATCTAGGCCAAAAAAAAATAACTTTACCTCCTTGTTAATCAAGGAGGTTTGGGAATCAGACTAACAAAGGTGATAAATCAAGCATTATTAGCCAAACATGTTTGGCTTATAATTAATGCAGATGAACTCCCCCCCCCCTTCAATCTCAAGATTAAATACATTGACTGGAGCTCTAAGGCCCTTCTTTTAAAAATGCCTTACAATTCTTCTTGGCTATGGAAGGGTATCATTGAATTATCGCATGCCCTCACTTCACACCCTAAATGGCAAATTGGAAATGGAAATGCCATCACCCTTAATCACCCTCTACGACACCTATGCAATCCAGATTAGACAACCCTTTGAATTTTTCAACTGTTAGTGGTCTATTAGTGCATAATAAAAGCCTATGGAATTCTATAGGCTGGAACTCCTCCTTAGTCCATTCATTATATCCTCCAAATGTAGGGGAGAGATAATCTCTTCTCCAGTCTCCATATCAAATAGAGCAGATAAAATAATCTGGTCTGGACATCCTTAAGGCAAGTACTGTGTCAAAGGAGGATTTAAGAAACTACTAGCCCAACTGTACATCTCTATAATCATTGACCCTATATGGGAAGTGATAATGTTAACCAAATTACCTTATAAATGCTTATTGTTTATCTGGAAACTACTTCATAAGGCCCTTCCTGCAATTAACATTCTCAATGTCCATCACTTAAACTTGTAAGGTCAATAATTAATACCATAATCAATAGTTCCTTTAATATTATCTCAGGACTACCTTCACTCCATCTCTTTGCAGCCTCGTAATGATTCACTGTAGCACAAAGCAAAAATCTTGAAAAAAACACTTAAATCATGGAGGATATCCAATCTTGTACAACATCCAAATTTTTATACTTAGGATTTAAGTAGTATTAGGGAGAAATAATGTACTGATAAATAGAAGTTATCATGTATTATTCAAGTAGTGAGAATTTATATATCCAAAATAGGTTAAATATTAATTAAATAAATAAGCCACGATTTTAGGATAGGAGGAAAAATAAAATAAAGTTAAGCAAGGTCAAATAGAAATAGATGAATGATTTCTCCCTTAAAATATTAAATTATCTAAACATTATGAATGTTTAGAAGTTAAATTTGGTTGTTTGGATTTTATGAGTCATGGAAAATCACAGAAAAATTTTAGAAGAGGGTTTGAGAATTTATATTGTAACATCCTGAATTTTAATCTCAAAATTTGGAATTAAGTGAGCTTATTTACGGTTAATATGGAGGTTTTAAATGAGTAATCTCATTTAATTGAGGTTTGAAGTCTTTGGATTAAATTTGATATTGAAGCTTGGAAATGGCTCTCAGAAAACCGTTTGCCTCAATTACATATATAAAAAAAATTTTATTTAGAAAGATAAATACTAGTTAAGACAAAAATGTATTCAACCCTTTAACTTCAACACAAAATTTTATTTTAGTCTTTTAAGTCGTTTCATTAAGACAATCAATATCACCTTAACTAGATCTTTTGAAGTTGTAATTCATCGCAAGTAAACGGATGTTAGTAGACATGAATCTTCTAATTGGCGGGTAGCGACAAATTAGGAGTGGTAATATAGGTTAGAGACGCCAATTTATCAAAAGTGGAGGGTTGGGTTAGAAAAAATAGGGGACCGTTTGAATGTAGGTCTTTTTGACCCACATCCTAAGTAGGCTAACACGTCAACCCACATTTTTATTTTTTAAAAAAATAAAAGTATTATGAATGATTGTTTATTATTTAATCATATTTTAAACCCCATTAATATTGGATTATTGTTTATTATTTGATTTGAGATTTATATTTAGTTTGTATTGTAATATTTGAATTCAATTTTGTAAGATGCATGATGTGTATTTAAGTTGCATTGTTTAAAATTTGAATTAGATGTTGTTATGTTTACTTTATAATATATTTTTATAAACTAGATTTGTGAAAGATAAAGATATTTCATTTTAAGTATTCCGATATGTTCTGTGTAAGAAAAATATGAAAAAAAAATAAAAGTAAAAATTGTGGTAGGTTGATGAGATGATGGGTTGGATTGGTTAAAAAGTAACCCACTAGAAAATAAGTCATTTTAGCCTAATCTGTCAGGTTTTCGATTCACAGCGGGCCAATCGTAACTGATTAATTGGATCGCATCACCACCCCTAACCACAATGGTCTCAAATGAGAATAGTCATCACTTCTTAAACTCATCATCAGTTTGGTGTCATATTAATGATCTCTCATCAAATTTATTTATTTAACTAATTAAATAATTAAATCCTTGTCATGATGAGCTGGTAAGTGAAGGACAACACAAAAATCGATTTCCGAAAATTGCACTTGGTGAGAGAGGAAAAAAAATCATGTGTGTTCTAAATCTTAAAAAGGGAGACCTTCATTAAGTAAAGAAAAGGAATATATATATGTAACTCAAAACTCAAATAGCCAAGTATAATACTACCTTTGATTTTAATTCTTAATATAAGAGTCAGTTGAATTTTTAAAAATATTAAAAATGTGAAATAAATTACTTAATTATAACATATATTTTTGTAATAATTCAATGTATTATTATATTATATATCAATTTATAAGTCGAACAAATTAATCTTTAAAAAATAATAAATAAATCAATTAATATATTCCATTCTTTAATCTTCAAAAAAAAAGTTAATCAACTCTTATATTTAAAATCTCACTTGCGTAGTAACTATTTAACAATCTAACAAGCATGGTTACCCAATCATTGTCATGAATCTGCCTTATTAAATACATTTACTTTCTCTATCTGTTTTAGGGATAATGCGAGGAAAAGATGGAATCTCAACCGGGGCGTTTATTGCAAATGTGGTTCCAATTTCTGTGGCTGTATAAAATCTTATCGTCCAAATCAAATCTGATGAGTTTGGTGCTTATAACTCTTGATGAGCACCCAACATGGACCCTGATTCATATCTCTTCTGTTTCTGTTTCACTTTATCTCATCATACACGAGGCACCATTTGGTTGTGTAGCTGCTGCAAGTGATGAGATCAACATGTGGATTCACAGCTATATGATTTTAGTACATTTGAAGCAGCCACCAACAAGTTCTCTGCGGATAACCAGCTTAGTGAGGGTGAATTTGGAGATGTTTACAAGGGATTCATATCGTACTTAATGTAAAACTCAATTGAGAATTATATGATATTAGGGGACTAATCCCTAACAATATAATGAATGAATGTTCAAATTGCCGTTAACAGAGGTACCACATTTAGTGACTAATAATGTCTCAAAAAAGATTGTTTCTTCTTTTATCAATAGAAACCTGAAATTCATTAATTAAAACAGAACATTACAAAGCTTTAAAAAGGGTAAAAGACCCCATCAACCGCCATCTGTTGTAAGGAAGGTGATGGTTGATAAAAAAAAAAAATTTCCTATCAGATCATGAGCCATTTTGACTAATTTGTTTGCCAAAAAGTTGTTGTCTATTGGAACATGCTGATACACAATAAGATTGCTTTCAATAAAAGGATACATGTGTTTTAGTAAAAACAAACCAATTGAGAGCTCCTGCCGATTAATACTCTATTAACCTTAGTTAAATATGCCAATGGTTTAATAACAAGCCATGTATTTTTCAAAGCGAGTAATGCTTGCTACCATAGAGAAACTCATTATAATGTTACAAATATAGAAATTTTACGTTTTTTATTTTAATAATAAATAATTTTAAGTATTTTAAAAAAATATTTTCATAAACTATCCATCCAAAGTGATTGTACTCCCCCCCCCCAAAATAAAAATATCCTAGTAAGATAATTAAAACAAAATTGTCAAGAAAACTAGAAAACAGGAAGGAGGAGGAGGAGAAATATAGTCGTGTACTATCCCTTAGCAAGATTTGGGTGGAAATAGTATGTAACAGTCTGAAGACAAAATAAGGATAAATGACCGAACCCAGTAAATTTATAATAAGGGTATTTTAAGAAAGAATATTAAACTTAGTATAATCAACAAACTTAGCTACCTTTCATAATCTAATCAAATTAGTTAAATATATCGCACATTCAGGGGATGATGGGAGTACTATCAATTGGTTTGTGTGCGCGTTCTTGGTTTTTAAAATTGTAGGATTTCGGGCGTACCTGGAGATGCCAAATTACGAATCTGCAGATACCCACGCGGAAGACGGATCACAAGAGTGGATCCGAATATGATACATAGCAAATACACCGAAGGCAAGAGGAGAGGAGATGAGATGATTCTTTGAAAGAGAAAAGGGAAGCGAGAGAACTTGTTTTTCCTGTGCGTTATGTCTGCTGCCTTTGGGGAGTCACACACTTATCTTGTAACTTCCCACTAGGGTTTAGGTTTACGTATTTGACCTAGCCCATAGACTTGGGCCTAATCCATTAAGGGTGGCCCATATCCCAACATCTCCCACTCACACTTGGTGGATTACGAGACGTGGGCCTCATCCTTCTCTCTTCTTCCTTTCATACTAGGTGTTTTGCCGTGACCGTATGGGCATGACGTCTTTTAGATGTTTGTACTAGAAGTCCTTTTCACAGGACCAGCACAAGACAATCTTTCTTCTTGTAGTTTGAATCTGGTTATTATGCCTCATATGTCCTAGATTTAACCAAAATACACTTTCACTTTGACGAATCTAATCCCTCCCAAGTCAACATAAAACTTAGATCGTCTTTCTCGTATACGTGGTATCCACACTTATGAAATCTCCAAGTTGATGTCATAAGGGACATGTCACAGACACCAGCATAGTTGTGTA
>JANTPZ010103919.1:0-10402 GCA_025593235.1 Vachellia pachyceras
AAAAAAAATACATCAAATAAACAATTTAAACAAAAGACTCAATAACTTGGGGATTGAATAGGTTTCTAGTAATACAATTTTAAAGACATTTAATCATTTGGAAAGTCTTGTGCTTCTCCCAAAAAGGATAGAATTGTTGTAATTCTTTCTCAATTTTTGCTTTGGGCCTCGATCTAACCCTAGAAATTAATGATGGAATATTAGGTTATAAAATAGATTCTTGATTCATATCATAGCATTTAACCAACAAGTTTGAAATTTTCTAACTCACTTAATTGGACTATAAAATAAATATTTCTTTTGAACCAAACTTGTCCCAAGGCTTACCCATGACTGATGAAAGAGTGGTCTAATAGATATGCCATAATTAAATTAGGCTATTTTGCCATGAAATGCATGAAAAAGGAAACTAAATTAAGGTGACAGTTGATTTGCACAAGTCAAGCCATGTGAAAAGAAATAGCATCACAAGCTATAACCATTAGTCTCAAATTTAAGACCTAAATATATAATAGGTACATTAAATTCTTATGAGAAACTTTTCTGCTCTTGTGACTTTTTTGACTCGACTTGGATTAGTTAGTGTCCAACGTGATTACTAGGTAATGAGTAGTTTGATACTTGAAAGAGATAGCATCACACTATATATTTAATAGGTTCTGTAAAGATATTGTAAATATATTGTAATTATGATTAGAATAAGATATTCTTAGAGGATCAATAATGATTACTAGGAGATATTATTAGTCATTAAGAGCATTTAATTCTGATGTTCTCATAATGTATATAAATACCCTCCTCAAGTTATTAAAAAAACAAGCTATTCAGTGCATATCCTTTCATGGTATCAGAGCTACTCTAAAGTTTTTTCTGTCTATTCACTGGTTCATCAGCGTCTTCATCTTGTCCAATTTTTTTATCTGTTGGTTCATTTGCATCTTCGTCTAACTTTCCAGATGAAGAAGCCATTTGTTCATCGGGTTTATTGCTCTGAGTTGCTCGTTTCCAATCTGCTCAGAGATTCATCATCTATCCATACATGTGCCATATACAGAGGATTGGAAAGCCTTGTTCGGTTAGTCTTTGAAGTTTCGTTGCCGACCGGTGAGTGTGTGAACCTCATGCGCCGTCTGTAGTTTCGCCATTTTCTCACACCCCGGCGTGTGACGCCATATTCTGGCGAGTTTTCAACGACGATCCACATCTTCGGCTTCGTCTCTTCATTTTTGTCATTCTTCGGGAGGTTTTGTGCCCTGGTTTGGAATTTTCTTTCCATGATCACTTTGTTTGGTCATTATACATGTCTTGTCTTTGGCTGTCTTGTTTCTGGAGGTTTATATCACTTCTTTTGCTTCCGGTAACTCTTTTCTGTTGTTTGATCCTTGGTGAGACCCTTCCTTATTGATTATTCTGCTTATAGATCATCCTTTTACTATTTGCTCAATTTTTCTATGGCGGAGACTAAGTCTTCTGTTGTTCCGGAGGTTGTTTCGATGGTTACTAGAATTACTGACCATAAGTTAAGTTGGACTAATTTTATGGACTAGAGTAAGGTTGTTCGTATGTATCTATGAAGTATTGATAAGGAGAATCATCTGACGACCAATCCACTTTTGGATGATTCAAGTAAAGCTTGGTTGCGTGATGATGCCAAATTATTTTTACAAATCCGTAACTCTATTAAAAATGAGATTATTCTGTCTATCAATCACTATGAATATGTTAAGGTGCTAATGAATTATTTAGAATTTTTGTATTTAGGCAAGGGAAATATCTCTCAGGTTTACAAGGTTTGTAAAGCTTTTTATCGGTTAGATAAAATTGGCCGCTCCCTCAAAGCATATTTTATGGACTTGAAATGCATTTATGAGGAGTTGAACATGTTAATGCCTTTTACTACTGATCTTCGGTACAACAGACTCAACGGGAGTAACTAGCAGTCATGAGCTTCCTCACTAGCTTACCAGCTGAATATTAGACAGTCCGTTCTCAAATTTTATCTGGGTCTGAGATTTCTACTCTCTAGGATGTTTTCTCTCCTTTCATGCGCACTGAGAACCTTTCTCAGCCTTCTTCTGGCACCCCTACTAGTGCTCTCATTAGTAAGGGTCAATCTAATCATCATCCTCCAATTCACAAAAGGGCTTCTTGTCCAGGAGGCTCATTAGGACTTTAGTGGAGTAATCTGCTATTATTATAAAGAACCATGTCATACCAAGTGCACATGTCGTAAGTTGTAGAACCGACAACAGAAAACTACCTTTGCACATGCATGTCACATCATCTATTGATGACTGCATTAAAATTCCTGCTGCTGAATACGCTCAGTTCTCCAATTATCAGGAGTCTCTGACAGCTACAGTGCCATCACCACCAAGTGCTCTTGCCATCACAGGTACTATTGCTACCTTTCATCTCTTCTTCCTCGAAGTGGACCATAGATTTTGAAGCTACTGATCACATGATGAGTAACCATCATCTCTTCTCTACTTATGATTACCTTCGAATATCACCATTGCTAATGGCTCCTAGTCTTGTGTTCTTGATTCTGACACTGTTAAGCCCACTCCTTTTATCCAATTATCATTGGTGCTAGATGTTCCTCAGCTTGTGATGAGTTTTGTCATAGGGGCAATCAAATAAAAACTAAGCTAAATGCAATATCGTAGCATTAATCTAGGTCGATCTTTATGTGGAGCCTATATTTAATTCCTAAGTAATTCAATGTGAATAACCAATTAACTAATAATTATCAAATTATTTTTTCTAATTAATTAAAGTAAATGAATGCACTTAAATTCAATAAAATGACTATCCTAGGTGATTGAATCCACTAACCTTCCTCATCCAATTTAACATTAAATTTTAACTAAGTATAAGGACTAGTAAGAACCCTTACTAATCAATATTCCTAACCTTTTAATTTAATCTAATCCTAGACTCAATTAATCAATTAGAAATATCGTAATACTTAACTCATATTAGATTTATAAAAGATCCTCTTTACCTCCAATTAATTTCTAGAAACCTAGTAAATCAATTGATTTCAAGAGAATAAAAGTAAGCAATTGAATAACACAAGTAGTGCTATAGTTCAATCACAATCCAAAGTACTAATCTAACACAAGTATCACATTCCGTATTACATCAACCAATCGTAATCATCTTCCATATATATAAATCATAAACTCTAGCCACATAGAATTACAATCTACACATAGAGAGATTGGAAAGTGAAATTAAAATCAAAGAACTTCCTTAATTGCTCAAGGACTCTGGTTGGCTTCATTATCACCATCGGACGAATGCACTTAGTTGGAAAATTAACTCCTCTGAAATCTAGAAATGGGACGGATGAAACTGGGAGATGAGGAGAATCAAGAGATGGTGAATTGGGATAATGAATTGAATAGTGGCGGCCCCCTTTGGATGTTGAAGGATTTGTGTGGCGCATGAATAAATTAATCTCTCAGGCGGCGTAATGAATGAGGGAATACCTTGGAATGGCAGTAATAATAGTGATGATGATGATGATGATGATGAATGCGGCGTGGATGAAGCTTCCCTCCAGGTGGAATTATTGATGAATGAATGGATGTGTGTGTGAGGTAATGATTAATAAATGGATGAAGACAAAATAAGTGGCTTCCAGGTGGCATGCTTCTCTTTTTTATATCCTTGGATGAAAAAACTAACCTACCAAATAATAATAATAATAAACAAAATAAAACAAAACAAAATAAAATAGATTTATGAGTTTGATCTTTGATTTAATGAATCCCTAAGATAATGCATCATTGTTAGGATTAGAACGTACACACAGCGGAATTTAAAATTTTCTAATCCCAAATACGGATTTGTCAAAGGCGTTTAGATTTGGAGATAGAGCCGTACCTTTTGCACTTTGAATCCGAAGCGTTTCTTGAGATTTGATCTCTTCAGGTTCCACGACCTTTTACGTTCTTGATTCCGATAACGAGGAGCCAACCTTTTTTTATCACCTCCCTCTACCGGTATCCACGCGAACAGTTTCCACCAATCGCATTGTGCTAGTGCCTCTTACATCTCACTCTCCCTCTAAGGTTTCTGATGGCTCACAGTCAGATTCAAATTTCTTATGTTTCTCTTACTCATGAGTCCTAATATTTCTAGAACTTATGGAGAGCCTCTAGAATCTGAGATTAATCTTTGATTAATCTTTAAAATTCGAATTCAAATTTGAAAAGATATTCAAGATTAATCTTTATTAATCTTTAAATTCAAATTTCAAAAAGATATTTAAGATTAATCTTTATTAATATTGAAATTCGAATTTTCAAAATGATATTCATGATTAATATTTATTAATGTTGAAATTTGAATTTTAGAAAGATATTCAAGATCATTCTATATTAATCTTGAAATTCAAAATTCAAAAGATATTCAAGATTAATCTTTATTAATATTGAAATTCAAAGTATATTCAAGATTAATCTTTATTAATCTTGAAATTCAAAATTTGAAATTCAAAATGTGAAATTCGAATTTTGCAGTTTTGATTTGAATTAATCTGATATGATCAAATCATATCCATATAATTAATCTAAATAGTGAGCCAACAAATTTAATTTATCTTTATAAATTAAATCTGAATATTAATGTTGTTATTTAATTTAGTAAATACTAACATATAAGATTATTGTCATTTTGAATTCATATGTATATATAAAATTCGAATAAACTTTAGAATTAAAGCTCTTGTTAGGATGTTTTTGCGTGTGACCCTGTAGGCCCATATGAAGTGGCAGTGGGCTAAACTCAACATTAGCCCACAAGTCACAAACGGTCTCTAGCAAGACATTATGACTACCCAAATCATGTGGGGATCGTTAACACGACACAACCTTTCATGCAATCACATCACGTCCCTTTTGTCACAAGATATCTCGGTCAAGGATGAGGCATGGATGATGTTATCCTCCTATTCTTGACGATTACTTTCTCGATCCCTAAGTAGTCTAATTAAAGAAACGAAAACTCCTTTTCATTACAGTATGGCCATACATTTCTCATACTCACTCATCGAGGGGCCCAGTAATATCTCTCAACTAATGTATAGGACAAATCTCATCTTAATCACTCAAATTCCTCCGCATGAAAGACTCTTAAACCCGATTATAGCCTTTATCATCACCCAGTCAAAGGTGACTTTTGACTAGGTCAAAACTTAGCGATTTTCATGTAGGAATCCATGATGATATCAGGTTAGGGGGTATTGTGACGTGATTACATATGAGATAAGCTAATAATTTAATCTATGCAGCTTTCTTATTGCGGGTCGATCTTGCACCTTGTACTTTTACAAGTGCCTATGACTTTGACAAGTATCTCCATACCTCATCAAAATCATACTGGTCTTACTTTATCTATGTTCTCGTATAGACAACCAACAGGGAAATTTAAGAAAATATTTATAATTTATCTATGGATGCAATTATCATAATAAACATGTGAAACATATGATAATCAAATGGAGAAAATGCATTAAAATAAATAATGTCTGAGGTATAACGATTGGCCCCTAGGGCACAATTTCCAATAATCATTTGGTAGATTTGTTAATTTAAACTCAGAATCTTAGATTTCATAATTTAAACTCAAAATCATAGATTTAATAATTTGAATTCACAATCTTCTAAGATTATATTGATAACTTTCTAAATATATTTAATTTGAATTTATCTTTTGATTCCAACTTCTTCCAAAAATACCTTTAATTGGCTTTAATTTCATATAATAATCATTAATAATAATTAATGCAATTAAACTCAATAAAAGCCCAATAATAGCACTAAAAATCCCTTAAAAATGATACAAATTCACTTAATAAAATATGATTATTTCAGCTTGCTTTCAATCTTCTTTCCCACAGTAAACTTACTCGTCAATTAAATTGTTTTGTCTCACTATTTCCAATCTATTGGTTGACTCAGGATCCCATGACGAAAAAGATTATTGGTAGAGGCTATAAATCTGGTGGTCATTACTTTTTGGATGATCAGCTGCCCCATTTAGTTGCTTGTTCTGGTGGACTCATTCCCTTTGACGTGCATTGCCGTTTGGGTCATTTATCCTTGTCTTCTCTCAAATGGATCTTTCCTTGGTTTCATTCCTTATCTTCTTTAGATTGAGTCGTGTCAATTTGCCAAACATCATCATCTTTCCCTAGTGTCTCGGGTCAATAAATGGGCTACGTCCACTTTTGACTTAGTCCATTCAAATGTTTGGGGTCCTTGTCCTATTGCGTCAAAGACTAGTTTTAAGTATTTTGTTACGTTTGTTGATGATTATTCTCGTGCCACATGGTTATATTTAATGAAAAATCATTCTGAATTATTCTATCATTTTTTGTAACTTTTGTGTCGAGATTAAAACTCAATTTGGTGTTACTATGCATACCTTAAGAAGTGATAATGCAAAAGAATACTTTTCTTCCTCCTTTCAATCATATATGCTTCAAAATGGTATTCTTTATCAATCTTCTTGTGTTCACACATCTGCTCAAAATGGTGTTACAGAGCGGAAAAATTGACATTTACTTGAAGTAGCTCAGGCACTAATGTTTCATATGAGGGTTCATAAACCTTTTTGGGCAGATGCAATTTCCACTTCATGCTTTCTTATCAACCGTATGCCATCTTCAGTGCTTTATGGTGACATTCCTTACCAAACTATTTTCCTTCAAGTCCCTATTTCCTATTGATCCAAAATTTTTTGGATGTGTTTGCTTTGTCCAGGATGTCCGCCCTAATGTTTCCAAGTTAGATCCAAAGTGTCTCAAATTTGTTTTTCTTGGGTACTCTAGAGTCCAAAAGGGTTATTGTTGCTTTTCTTATGCCCTAAATCGGTATTTGGTATATAACAATGTTACCTTTCATGAGTCTACTCATTTCTTTTCTTCCTCCTCTCCACCTCCCTCACCAGATGAAGAGGATGGTCTTTTGATGTATCAGGTTCTTTCCTCTCTGGCTCCAGCACCTGCTCAACCACCTATCACCAATGTCTACATTTAGCATCCCAAGGAAAGTAATGTGGCTGGTTTTAACTCTGACCAACCATTATTTGCTTTATCATATGATCCTGAACCAAGCATTCTTGAGCCTGCGCCTAAGATGCCTTCTATTCCTAAGCCGAACCCAACTCTTGATTTGCCAATCGCTCTTCGTAAAGGTACACGAGCTTGCACTCATCCTATTTCCTCCTTTGTTTCCTATAACCACTTATCTTTTCCTTCTTGTTCCTTTATTGCGTCCTTAGATGCCATTACCATTCCTAAAAATCTTGATACAACCTTAGCCCACTCGGGTTGGCGTGCTACAATGATCGAAGAGATGATGGCCCTTAATAATGTTGGTACTTGGACTCTAGTTGATTTTACCTCGAGGAAAGAAAGACAATTGGGTGTAAGTGGGTATTTACTGTTAAAAACCAAGGCTGATAGCACCCTCGAACATCTCAAGGTCCGTTTTATTGCAAAGGGCTATACACGAACTTATGGAATTGATTATTCTGAGACCTTCTCGCCTGTGGCCAAATTGTCCTATGTTCGTCTATTTATTTCTATGGAAGACACTCATAATTGGAACCTCCATCAGCTAGATATAAAAAATGCCTTCTTGAATGGTGATCTTCAGAAATCTTTATATGGCTTGAAGTAGAGTCCTCGTGCTTGGTTTGATAGGTTTAGCTCCATGGTGAAGAATTTTGGCATACGACAAAGTAAGTGTGATCATTTTGTGTTTATCACAGAACAGATGCTAGCATAATCCTTCTGGTAGTGTACGTTGATAATATTGTCATTACTGGTAGTGATACTTTGGGAATCTCATCACTCAAGTCCTTCCTTAACTCTTATTTCCAAACAAAGGATTTGGGCCAGTTAAAGTACTTCCTAGGGATTGAAGTTATAATGAGTAAGAAAGGCATCCTCTTGACACAGATGGAATATGTTCTTGACTTGCTAAAAGAAGCAGGAAAACTAGGAGCTACACCTAGTAGTTTCCGAATTATCCCAACCCACTTCTCGATATTGACGGAGAAAAACTATCAGAGAACTTGCTGGAAGATGATAAGGGTTAACTGCTTGGTAATGTTAAGAGTGAACCATTTGAAAGTCCTAAGAGATATCGCAAATTGGTTGAAAAAACTAAACTATCTCACCGTGACTCATCCTGATATCACTTTTTCAGTTAGTGTGCTCAACCAATTCATGGCATCACCAACTGTTAACCAATGGGAGGCCTTATAGCATGTCTTGCATTGTTTAAAGGGATCCCCCAGTCGTGGTATATTATACAAGAATAATGGTCACATAGATATTGAGTGTTCTTGTGATGCGGACTATGATGGATCGAAAGCCACTAGAAGGTTTACTACATGATACTATGTCTTTGTGGGTGGAAATTTAGTATCCTGGAGAAGAGGCAGAATGTGGTATCCCGGTCTACCGCTGAAGCAGAGTATAGAGCTATGGCACAATCAGTGTGTGAGATAGCGGGATCTACCAACTGTTAAGGGATGTTGGTCTCAAAACTTCATTATCAGCAAGGCTGTGGTGTGACAATAAAGCGGCTCTGCACATAGCTTCCAACTCTGCCTTTCATGAACGCACAAAACACATTGAAATTGATTGTCATGTTGTTCATGATAAGATCAAAGAAAATGTTATTTCTACAGGACATTTGAGGTCTGGAGATCAACTGGGTGATCTGCTTACCAAAGCCTTGAATGGGACTCAGATCGACTATCTCTGTAACAAGTTAGGCATGATTAACATTTATGTTCCAACTTGAGGAGGAGTGTAAAGATATTGTAAATATGTTGTAATTATGATTATAATCAGATATTTTTAGAGGATCATTTATGATTATTAGGAGATATTAGTCATTAAGAGCATTTAATTCTGATTCTCTCACATTGTATATAAATACCCTTCTCTAGTTATGAATAAAACAAGCTATTTAGTGCATATCCTTTCAGGTTCAAACAAAAAATCATTCTCTCTCCATGCGCATGTTGAATATTTAAAAAAAAAACAGAGAAACACAAGAACACAAAAAAAATGCGTATTTGGAGTAAAAAAAAGGTTGATGCAATATTTAGTCTTTACGGTTTACATTCATCTTAATTTTAATCCTTATAGTTTCAAACCATAAATTCGAATTCCTTGAAAGGCCAAAATATCAATGTTTCTATTAAAATATAAGGACTAATATAAAAAAGTATAGAAACTAACACTTGACAAAATGAAACTTAAGAGATCAAAACTTTTAGTTTGAAATCATAGTAACAAAAACCAAAATGAGGAAAGAAACTATAAGGGCCAAACACTGTATTTTAACCCAAAAAAACTATATTGGCAAAGATTTCTTTTTATTTTATTGGGTCCCAACTTGAATCAGATTAGTAAGCAGCACCAAACACCAAATGATTTGTTGCTAATATACACTACACACACAAATATACATACACACATATTTAATATTTATAGTTCTTTATCAGCAATTTACATTACTCATCTAGATCTTCTGTTATCGTCTTCAACAATGCTGAAGTTTGCAATCTTACAGTAGCAGCCCTCAAAAGTCTTTATGATGCAGAACCATCGTCAGGTAAAGGCCTTGAATTAATTCTCTTCAGTAGAGAAAGCTTCCCGTGTGCAACTTACACACCGCACATCACATTAGACTCTAACATATGCAGCATGATACAACGAATCTACTAACTCCCTCTGGAACCTATTGGTAAATTACATTACAAACAAATACAACAACACACCGTTGGGAGACTCACTGACCACAGCTAGGTGTGTAACGTAGGTCAAATCTAGATATACTCTGGGCAAAGCTCTTGTATAGTGCAGTAACCTCTAACCACTGAACTAAGCTAGTCGTTGTGATGGCAATAAGTATCAAGGACATGGCCTTGAAAATTTTAAGATCAAGAGGCAGAATGACGTAAGCTCATGCCTATCAAACATATATGAAACGTCAATTAGTCATCATACTAATCAGGTATCTGTTTCAAGTAATATTTTTTTGGACCAGATGATATGATTAGATGATTCACACAATTCTCAGTGGCAATGAAGTACTACCTCAGGTCCTGTACATAAGATACAAATAACTAAATTGCGTAAATAAAAAAGTTCATTAAAATTAGTTAATACAATAAATGATTAAAATGCATTTTTAACAATGAAATTTATCATTATGAGCATCTGTCACAATCAAATTTTGAAAGGTGTAAAAGTAAATACAATCTTTTAAAAAATAATACAATTTAATAATTCTGTTGAATTGGCCCAAACATCCATTATAAAGCTGGAATAATAATAGAAAAGTTCCATATAAAAAAACTTTGC
>JANTPZ010103920.1:0-17318 GCA_025593235.1 Vachellia pachyceras
TGAAATGAAATAACAAATTTTGGCAGTATCACTTGCTCATGAAGAAATTAGGCACAAATATATCATTATTCATGGCATATGACCCCAAAATTACATTAATCCAATTCAACAACTCCTAATCACAATTTAAGCACAAAAAGGTCATGAATGGGCCAAAATTGACTCTATGACTCTGGAAATTTAAGAGGAAAACTAATATAATTAAAGCTCAATCAATAGGTTGAGATATAAAGTCCCAGTTACGAACAATCAATTCATAAAATATACAATACGAGATTATAAGTCAGTGAAGTAGTGCTAATATATAATACTCGAACAAATTTAGGGCTTTCCATTCAATACAATCATAATACACAAGTGATCCCCCCATCTACTCTTCCATATTACTCTATGACGTGGATCTGATCTAATGCGTTGAGAAACTCGGCCAAGGTCCAAAGCAACATTAATTCAACCGGTCCCCCTTCGTTCTCCCTCATGGGTCTAGAATCGAAGATATGTTGATACCTTGTTTTGATGATAACAAAGACCAAAATATGGCAGGATTTGGAATATAGTTTAATGTTTGTGAAACTGTGCTGAGATTGTCAAAGAAGTTTGTGAAATTCGAGTCTCAGCTTTTGAAAACTCAAGTTCTGTAACTGTGTTTCAAAACTGGATATTGAAACTAAAAGTTTGAAAAATAAGTTTTAATTTTTAGTTCAAAAAATCAAGTCCGAATTTCTAAAAACTTGAAGTTCCGCAACGTGCAAATAAAGCTGGAAGTCAAAACTTGAAGTTCCAGCTCCAAGTTTTGCCATCACATTGTAGAACTCGAGTTCCAATTTTTCAGAACTGGAAGTTTTACAGAACTGGAAGAGAAAACTTGAAGTTTGGATTCAAGTTTCATAAAACTCAAGTTCCAGGATTTCAGAACTCGAGTTCCATAACTATCTCTCAGACCTTAAATTGAAAACTGGAAGTTTTAACTTAGAGTTTTTCAGAACTGGAAGTTTTATAGAACTAGAAGAGAAAACTGGAAGTTTTGGATTCAAGTTTCACAAAACTCAAGTTCTAGGATTTCAGAACTTGAGTTCCATAACTATCTCTCAGAACTTGAATTGAAAAATGGAAGTTTTAACTTAGAGTTTTACAGAACTTGAGTCCTGCTGTTTTTCAAACTCGAGTTCCATGCCTTACAAAATTTCATTAGTTCAAAAACTTGATTCTCAAACTTGAGTTCTCACTGAAATTTTTCCAAAATTCAAGTTTTTGAGATTCTGAACTCGAGTCTTGAGGATATTTCAACTGAACTGTTTTTCATACTTTTTAGGACTTGAGTCTTCATTTTTATAACTTGAAGTTTTACAACTGGATTTCAAAACTTGATATCATGTTTCAAATAAAATTTTTTTCAACTATATTTCAAAACTTTCACTGCAAACTCGAGTTACAAATGAAAGTTTCACTACTTGGTTTTAAACTTAATATGTTAGAATTCGAGTTTTGAAATGTTGAGAACTCGAGTTCTCTTTTCTCTGACACAGCTTCTGACACAGCTAACGACCACCAGAGCTTTCTTATTTCATGCCGGAACATTTTGAATGTTACTTGCCATCATAAGTGCACTTTAGCTCTTTCATTGAACAACCAGGTTGTCTGAGGAATAAAGTCAAGCATTTATGACATTTCCGTCGTTGACAGTTGAACGCATTTAATGAAGCTTTAATGGAGAACAAAGGCTGTGAGTATCGGGCAGAAGCTTCTCTCTAATGGATATTCAATTTCTGAGTAATGGCTATTGAATGTAGTCTTAGCTATAAATGAAGAAGCTTTGAAGACAGAAGAAGACGAGAACAAATTTGATTACACTATTATTCTCTGTAACTACCTTCTGTCACTTTGTAAATTACTTTCTGTGAGCTTCAGTATTTGACCATCCGCTCTTTTAAGAGAGTTTATTTTGTCAATCCTTATTGTATAACTGTGAGATATTCAAGGTCGGGACCTTGAATTTGTTGGGTTGAGATTTTGTCAGATAATAGAGTGCATGAGACTCTATTTTGTTGCATGCTGTGAGGAGGAGTGTGAATCTCCATTGTAAAGGCCCACTAAGCCTTGTTCGTTGTTGATTAGTGGATTGGAAATCTCAAAGGAGCTCTGAGCACTGGATGTAGGTTAGAAGGACCGAATCAAGATAAATTTGCTGTGTTATCTTCTCTCTGCTTTCATCGGTGACTTCGTTTAATTTCCGCAATTAAGATTTTAATTTTAAAAACTGACCAATTCACCCCCTCTTTGTCAAATCCTACACTAACAGGGTGTCTAGCCTCCAACGTTTCTAGGCTGGCCTCCCACCTGAGTCCCCATCATCACAAAATCACCCAACTACTTCGATACCACCAATTATTTCAATCCTTCGTAAATGCATAAATTCACAATTTATTACAGATAAAGATAAATTGTGAATAGTTCATCATATATATCTCTAAGCAAAGCACATTCTTTATATACAAAAAATACTTCCCACTTCACTAAAATTGAACATATTAACAGAGATAAGATTCATAATGTATAACTAATGTATTGAAAATCCTTACAATCCATGCAAGCATATAAAATGAATTAACTATGGTTACCTCTACTCAAAGATACTTGTAAGATCAATAGTCCTAGATAACATCACATCTAAATAAACAACTCATTAAGACCATTAATCACATTACTACTTCATAACTGTTCTTAACTTGCTCTCTTTAAGTTTACCTTTGTACCTTTATATTCTTAGGCTTAAAAATTTATCCAACATACTGCTTATCTATTATAACTTTGTATGTAGATTTCATTTTTAAGCTCAAATAGTTCAAAAGAAACCTCCTTCCCTTTCAACTACTCAAAACAGCAACTTAAGGAAGCATATTGCACAAAATTTCAATCTTTTTTTCTAATGCTTCCAAACTTAGTTTCTTACTTGGACCCTGCATAAATTTTCATTTTAAACTCATTGGAAGCATCAAAATCATGAAAATCAAACTCCTTCCCCCTAAACTGTGGTTGGCTAAAAATCTCAATAATAAGGGGAATGTGATTTTTCACTTCTAGCTTCATAAGCATGCATAAACACAATCCTAAATCATGTTTCCATGATTATTTGCATCAAACCATTTTTATCTTTCAAATAGAAAATCGGATAGAACCTCCCCTTGTGTTTTATAATTCCCAAAAGTCATACAAGCTTCAAGCCAACACAAAACACACACTAATCAAGTCCTTAGCTTGTATAGAGTTGTTTGGTAACAATCACTTGATATAAATCGCACTCTTTCTTATTTTCTCTCACCAAAAACCTAACTTTCCAGCAGCCAAAATCAAGTATTATCCAAAAGAAAGCTAAACTGATAGAATTGAAGAGGAAGGTTTGGGAGTAGAAATATGTAAAACATCGCATCAAAACTTAACTTACCTTGAATTTCTTGTGAATTTTTTCTTCTCTTCTTCTTCCTCTTGATTTTGCCATTTCTCTCTCTTTTTGCTTCTGTTCTTGGCTGCAAATGATGAAGGAAAAATGATTTAAAAGTGGCTTTAATGACAAGCCAAAATGATCCAACAGTTGTGATTCAATCTTGCATTAAAATGGTGATCCAATGATCAATAATTACCTAACATATTTCTTGATTTTTCTGCCCTTTTTGGCTGACTTATGGTCTAAGAAAATGGAAGGAAAAATCTGTTCCATGTGCTAATTTAAAATGGTGACAAGTGTCCCTTAATACTGTACAACTTAGACTAATAAAGTAACTTTGTTTTGATAAATTCTACTACTTATTTGAGATATTTTACTTCTCTTTTTTGTCTTAAAATATGGTTCTTACAAGTGACATATTACATTTATGACAATTTTAGTTTTGGAAACTTTAAATTTACGTAAGGTTACTTAATGCTTCCGAAAATACTTTTAGGTGATTTTCTAATTGTTAACCTAATTTGAGGTCACTAAAAATTTCTAAAATTCTTCTTGATACTCTCATAATTTTTCTTTCTTCAAATGGCTTTCCCAAATTTCTTTAATTAATTTATGAAGAAAACCTTAATTCAGGGTTTTTCTAGACCTTTTCTCTTCGATTAAGGAAATTGTTTCTTACTTCCTCTTGGAAACAAATTTATATATACTAGAATTTTAAGCTATTTTTCTTGATTTGAGATCAGACATCTAAGGCCTCTAGTTATTTTAAATAATCATTTTGGCTAATTATTTATTTAAATAGCCAAAATTTAAATGACCAATAAAATTCCCGCAACAGAAACACATGTCATTTTAACATAAACTGAACCTTACTCACTAATCGGTGATTTTTTCTCTATCTGATGGTGTCTTAATTTTTTTTATATTTTGGTCATATTTCAACCGAAATACCCTTAGACATTTTCGTAATTACCATTATGCCCTTGTTCTTTAGCTTATTTGCCAAATGGCCCTTTAACTTTAGCTTATTTGTTAAGATGCCCTTACACATTTACCTATTTGCTAACATGCCTTCGAATTTCTTTCTACGTTTCCACTTTAGTCCTTCCTTTGAAAATTACACTTAGGTCCTTAATTTCTAACATAGCATCTTAGTCTTCCTTTCTGTCTGTTGGAAACTTATTATACTTTCTGATATTTACTAGAATACCATTACTTTTTCAAAATGACCATTTTACCCTTACTTTTTCTACATTTTGAAAAATGAAATTTTTGTCCTTCATTTCCTTTCTATATCCACGCTTTCTTTTTTTTCTACTTTTGTATATATTCTCCCTTTCGCTTTCTTTCACTTTTAACTCTTCTTCGCTGGGCCAAATGCTATGTAGTTCGAGGAAATCATTTTACCTGACAAGAGACCTCTCAAAAGTAGCATATATCATTAAGCTCATTCTTAAACTATTAGGTCCAAAATTTGGGGTATAACACTATCCACTCAACAATTCAATTAAAACACAAATTAACTTCACTTGTACAAAATCTCCAATTTAAAATTTAGAGTTTCAAACATAAAACTGTTACATTATATATTATTAATCTATTCAACATTATAAGTTGATTAATACTTCAAGAATGTCTTCAATGTACTAAAAAATCATTCGATGCAAACTAATAGGTGCAAGCACTTATTTAGAATAAAGTATAAACTGATCAAATTGAATACTTATTTTAAATTACAACAACAATCAAATCATAAATCCAAAAAAAGGAGAATTAACAGTTATTTCCCCTCTATCTTTCATTAGATAGTTATAAACAAAATTTAATCTTTATCTCAAATCCTAGTCCTAAATTTTCATATAATAAATATGATATTACTACCATTAAAAAGATAAAATTATTTAGAAAAACTTTCATAAAAGAAGTTAATTGAAAATGAATAGTTTTAAGGGAAATGATGCATAAAGTACCTCAAAAATGGTGAATCCCAAAAAGGTGATTTGAAATTTTAAATCCCTGTCAGCTGATAGTTCGTAACACGTCTTTACTAAAGTTTAAAGGAAATGACTTGAATGACCCTGTAACCATTCACGCAGCATTATATGAATGAAGTATACTTTCTAAACGGCACAAAAAAGGATGCGGTTTAGAAAGTGGCCTTTATAAACCATTCAAAGAGAAAAATGCTTAGAAAGTCGAGTTTCATTCAAATAAGTTTAAGTTCATTCAAATGAGTTTTACGTAAATGAAAAATAAACGGTTCAAAAAGTCTAAATTCAAAACGCTGTAGCTCCTTTATTGGAAATTCAAATTTAACAAATGACCTATGGTTGGAAAGCCCTTTGAGTCTACTTTCGAATGAGATAGATTTCAAATCAATTGGATACATGATTTGAGAGATTCATCAAAAATCAAACATATATCAGGAATAAACGTATTCCTGACATATCTTCGGTTTTTCGCTTATATATCTAAAAAAACAGATAATATGATTGTGTAAACTATTTCATTTAAAAGTAGACTCAAAGGGCTTTCCATCGATAGGTCATTCCTTAAATTTAGAGTTCAAACGAAGGAGTTACAACATTTTGAAATTTAGGCGTAAAATGGTGTCGAAGGCATACTTTCTAAACTGTTGCTAGAAGCTGCGGTTTAGAAAAACGGTGTCAAAGGCATACTTTCTAAACCATTGCTAGAAGCTATCGTTTAGAAAAGGATGCTTTCCAAGCCACAGCTAGAATGTATGCCTTCGACACCGTTTTACGCCTGAAATTTAAAATGTTGTAACTCCGTCGTTTGAACTCCAAATTTAATGAATGACCTATCGATGGAAATCCCTTTGAGCATACTTTTAAATGAAATAGATTTTACAATCATAGGATTTGTGTTTTGAGAGATATAATTTGGAGTTGTAAACAGTTTTTTCCGTGAACTTAAAACCTATTAGAATTAGCTTAAAACACATTAAAATATTGCTGAACTTTCTAAACCGTGTCTTGGTGTGAACGGTTAAGAAAGTATAATTTCTAAACCATTGCTAGAAGTTATGGTTTATAAAGGATGCTTTCTAAACCGTAGCTTCTAGCTACAGTTTAGAAGCGGTTTAGAAAGGATGCCTTCGACACCGTTTTACGCCTAAACTTCAAAATGCTGTAACTCATTCATTTGAATTCTAAATTTAACGAATGACCTATCGATGGAAAGCCCTTTGAGTATACTTTTAAATTAAATAGGTTTCAAAATCATAGGATTTGTTTTTTGAGAGATATAAGTGAAAAACTGAAGATATGTTAGGAATACATTTATTCCTAATATATGTTTGATTTTTTGATGATATCTCTTGAACCATATATCAAATTATGTTCAGACTTATTGCATTTGAAAGTACCCCAATGGGCTTTTGAACCATAGGCCATTTGTCAAATTTGGAGATCAAATGAAGAAGTTACAGCGTTTTGAAGTCAGGAGTTGTAAACAGTTTTTTCCATGAAATTAAAACCTATTCGAATTAGCTTAAAATACATTCAAATATTGATGGGCTTTCTAAACTGTGTCTTGCTGTGAATGGTACCATTGCTAGAAGCTGCAGTTTAGAAAGTATGCCTTCGACACTGTTTTACGCTTGAATTTCAAAACGTTGTGACTCCTTCGTTTGAATTCTAAATTTAACGAATGACCTATCGATGGAAATCTCTTTAAGTCTACTTTCAAATAAAATAGGTTTTACAATCATATGATCTGTTATTTGAGAGATATAAGTGAAAAACCGAAGATATGTCAGGAATATGTTTATTCCTGATATATGTTCGGTTTTTCGATGATATCTCTCAAGCAACATATCCAATTGATTTGAAATCTATCTCATTCGAAAGTAGACTCAAAGAGCTTTCCAACCATAGATCATTTGTTAAATTTGAAATTTAAATGAAGGAGTTACCGCATTTTGAATTTAGACTTCCTGAACTATTTATTTTTCATCTACGTAGAACTCATTTGAATGAACTTAAATTTATTTGAATGAAACTCAATTTTCTAAGCATTTTCTCTTTGAATAGTTTATAAAGGCCATTTTCTAAACCGCATCCTTTTTTGTGCGGTTTAGAAAGTGTACTTCATTCATATAATGCTGCATGAATAGTTACAGGGTCATTCAAATCATTTACTTTAAACTTCAGTAAAGACACGTTAGAAACTATCAGTTGACAGGGATTTAAAATTTCAAATCACCTTTTTGGGATTCACCATTTTTAAGGTACTTTATCCATCATTTTCCTTAGTTTTAATTAAATAATCCATTCCACAACAAAATCATACACCCATGAGAACAGCCGACGCCGACTGGAATGAGGCAAGAGCGAAACCTACACTCGCATTTAAATGGTTACCCCCCTCATGTGATGCATTTTGACAGATTGCTCCTCCTTTTTTTCCTTTAATATGTGTGTGTGTGTGACAAGTGGCGCACTGCTTCTTCTTCTTCTTTATATATATATATATATATATTATTAAGGGGCCACCTGCCGCTTTATATATTATATATATAATATTTTCTTTTTCCTTCATAAAATATTTTCCTATTATTTATGCTTTCGTTAATTCATATGTTTTAAGGGCAATTTCTTTTTAACTCAAATGATTATCTAATAAATTATACTTAATATGAGTATTATTTTTAATTAACAAATAAATCCTTTAAATAAATAATTATTTTCAAAGATAATTAAATCCTCTAAATAAAAATCAGGATGTTACATCTCCCTTATAATTTTTTTATTAGATTCCACTTTCAAATTCAAATTAAGAAAAATAAGCATTCTTCCCCCTCATATATGCCATAACCGAAACATAAGGCTTGTTGGACAAAATGTTTTACTTTGATGTTTAATGCTCCCATAATTTCCCATCTCGAAATTATTCGAAGCATCAAAACAATCGAATTCCATATCCTTCTCATTTACCAGTTTATTCGAAGCATCAAAACAATCAAATTCCATTTCCTTCTCATTTACCAGTTTGGCTGAAGCATATAAATAAAAAGGGAAATAATGATTTCTCAACATCTCATACCATAAACTGCATAATTCCATATCTAATCCCTTAATCATGTTTTGATATTAAATCATGCTTCCTATATGTTCCAAAAATTTGACTGAACCTCCCCTTATTTTTCTTCAATCCAAAAATTTCAAAAAGTCAAAAGCAAGGCCAATCATCATCATCATCATAAATCACTAGTTGCATTAACTCCAAGCTTGATTCTTGCAACTTTCTCTCTTGAAACCCTAGGCTTTCACTCCTCCTCTTGCTAAATCACACATCAGGAGGGGTTTTAGAATCCATAGTTTAGAGAGGAAGAACTAATGAGATTAATGAATTAAACACTAAACCTACATATAATCACTTTAATCTTCCTCCACTTCGCTTCTTTCCTCTTTCTTTCATTTTCTTATTGGTTTCGATTTTCTTGTTTCTTTATCACTTTGGCAAACACTTGTAGGAGAAATAAGAAACTTACATGATTTGTACGTGATCTCAAACATCTTAACCAAATTTGATAATTTGCCGAATCCAAATTATTATTTTAGTGACATCTTTGTGATCTAGGGACTCAAAATCTTTCTTGTTCTCTGGCTTTTGGAAGAGCATGAAATTTCTTCCATGCACTTAAATATACCACCTAGTTTTAATTCTTCTATTTATATGCAAGTAATCACTTGCAGATGCATTTCAGGAATTATTAAATCATAGCCAACAACGTGATATAATAAAAAATGCATATTCATTAGGGACTAATTCCTGATTTTTCTTGAGTTCAAATTTGGTCTTTCGGTATTTTCCCGTCAATTCCAAGAAAATGCCTCATTCTTAAGAAAAAATACACATAAAATCTTCTTTAAACTAAATCATCCATTTCCCGGGCGTAATTGTTTTTTAATTTCCCATCAATCTTCAAATATTTTCACAAGTATTTGAGGACCCCTAATATTTTCATCATTAAATTTCCCTATCATCCTTTATTTAGCCAAAATTAAATAATTAATTAAAATTCATTTTTGACTTAATCCTCTCATTTATACCTCAATTAAGCCTCAAATACAGTACGTGCAATTATTATTTACTTTCTAAAATTCTAGGCATAATTTCAAGACTTCCCTTTACATGCATGTAATTTTCAAAAATTACGCTTTTGCTACAATTCATGATGGTAGATACACAATGTTACTATAGGGTGTGTACAATTTTATTTGGTCTTTAGCTAACTTTTACTTTCGTGTTAAAACTTTATTTGAGAGGATCAAATGTTGCATAGCTCCTCAGGAGTCGTTTTATCTTTTAGGGCATTTTTGGAACTCTTGTCCAACAAGGCTTGATACCCTATTTAGTTTAGGGTTATTATTGAGTTTCTAGGCCGAAATTCATATTATGACATTGGCCTTCACCTTAGTCCTTAGCACCATTTACCATATGTCCCAAGTTGGCGACTGCCACCTAAGCATCAATGGCCACATGTCCCCATTCCCAACTACCACACATCTATGTATTGCCTACATCGCCATGTCACATATTTATAGTGTTTTTTTTTACCAAGGTAGGGTTTGAAGCCATAATTTCCCACTGGCAAGTTAATGCCTTTACTAGTTGAGTTGAGAAGAACCTTCAAATTTTAAATGCAAATATATATAATAGTTTAAACACAAACAAAAATATAAATATATAATTTCATTTATTATTAAATATTTCAATTTATTTTTCTTATTTTATGTAAATATTTATTAATAATTAATATCATTTTTATTAAAAATATTTGGCAAATAATCACTACTACAAATTATAGTTTTTACTACTAAAATTCGCATCCTTTTTTTTAAAAAAGGGAGTAAAAAATGAAGGCGGTGGCATTTTTGAAGAAATGAGAACGGTGGCATGCCTTTATACCCTATCCTCAATATAAGGCGCCTAAAGGGTGCCTTTAGGCGCCCTATCTCCATATAAGGCATCTAAAGGCCCCTTGTTAACTTTTCACCTTTCCCTCCTTTCTTTCATTCCCCAAAATTACCTAGCCACGTGACCCCACCCCTCGGTCCCCCCAAATCCCACAGCTCCAGCCCCACGCCGTCGTCCATCGCATGCCGTCCCCGTCGACACCGTCGCCCATCGTACGCCATCGCCCATCGCTTAATTCACACTTGGAAAGTTATATTGCATGCCGTCGCCCATTGTGGTAGGCAACTTTCTTCCTTCCCCTTCACTTTTTTCGAATTTCTAAGTGAGTATGTCCAAAGATTTGCATTAAAGTTAAGGCCTAAACGTAATCTTTTTGAGGTCTTCGCTTTCCATATTTACTAGTGAACTCAACTACCACTATTTATTAATACTATTGCTTCTCCTTTCTCCTTTATCCTTTATCCATCACACAAAAAGCAGAGAAATTAATGACTGGTTGATAGGCGATTCAATTAGAAATTTGGGACTCAGTTTGGGACTAAGTTTCAACCATCTAATTCTAGTTCTCTAATAGATTTTGTGAATTTTCCATAAATCCTAATATATTTTAAAAAGTGGTCAACATTGTAAGACTCACTAGAATTTTCTACTTACGGGATTAGAATTTTCCATTATTGGCATGGTGGGCCCGTGAGATTCTGTAGGGGTCCATTCTCAGACTCCACACTCTTTTGTAGCTTTACGTAGAAGGTTGACTGGTTGAGTATCACCAAAAGAGCTCATCCATTTTTCTGTTTGATACAAAGGGAGGTAGTTCCTTATAACATCATAAATTAAAGTTTGAATTTCGATTGTAATAACTGACAGTGGGTTCGATATACAAAAATGGGTTAATTCCTTATAATGTAGTTAACTAAGATTTAAACTTCTGTTGAGATATGTGTCAACATTTAATATCTGATAAAAGAGGATATTGATGTTTAGGAAAAAAATGAAATTAAGCACCAATACCGATGTGGTTGTATCCAATGAAAATTGTTGATTCATTACAATGTAGTGAATTATTATTTGAATTTTTATTGAGAGAAGTGCTCGTATTTATCATTTTTCTGAATTAATTTATCGAATTTATTAACTAGTATATAATCTAATTTTATGATATAATATTTTTAAGGAGATGAAATCACATTTGTTAAAATTAGCTAATATTTTTATTATTGTCTTTATCCTCAAAATTATCACAAGTAGCTAAAATAAATTATATATAAGTGTGTGGTATTTAATAAGATTCATATCCGTTTACGTAATTTGCCATAAAAAATCACTTTTCCAATGTTTATCTTTTTAAATTATATCCTTTTACATTTCATATCCATCCCCTATGTTTTCTTATTTCACATGAAACTCCTCATAACATTATGATTTATCTTTTTAAATTTGAATGTGTACAATGACTTAGGGTTTAATAAATGGATCATACTTGGATGAAGGCGTTAAGAACTAGTGATGAATATGAGAATGGTGTGGAAGAGTTTATTGAATTTGCTAAAAGAAATATGACTAGCAATAATGGGATGTATTTTTGTCCCTGTAACAAGTGTATAAATGGGATTAGGCAAAATATTGATGATATAAGGATCACCTAATTTGTGAGGGAATAAGTCTCCAGTGCATAAAGTGGATATGACATGGGGAAAAACTAAATGCATATGCAGCATACGAAAGAGATTCTGTGAATGCAATAGATGAAGATAGAATGGAAAGAATGATTCATGATGTTGAGGTAGAATCTTTTGCCCAAGCGCCTGCACATGAAAGCATTTGGAGCGATGCAGAGACACCGTTGTACCTCGGGAGTAAGCATACACACATGACGGGTACATTGCATTTGATCAACTTGAAGGCATCTTGTAGTTGGACCGACAGTAGTTTCACATTGTTGCTGCAGTTGTTGGGTGATATGCTTCCAGAGAACAATGTACTTCCAAATCATATGTATGAAACCAAGAAAACATGATCTACAATGGGCATGGAGTACAAGAAGATACATGTTTGTCCTAATGACTGTGTACTATACAGAAATGGGTATGATGTTCTTAGTGAGTGTCCAAAATGTACAATTGCACGATACAAAGTGAGGAAAGGTAGTGATTGTGGTGATAAACTAGCTAAAAAGCAACCTTTGAAGGTACTGTGGTATCTTCCAATAGTACCACGGTTTAAGCATTTGTTTGCCAATGCAACAAAAGCACAGAAGTTGAGATGGCATTGTGATGAGAGAATATATGATGGAAGGCATCTTTGACACCCAACTGACTCTCCACAGTGGAAGAAAATTGATGAAATGTTTTCACAATTTGGTAGTGAGCCAAGAAACTTTTGGCTTGGGCTTTGTACAGATAGGATGATTCATATGGGACACTCAGTAGTATAAATAGTGCATGCCCGATACTCATGATGATATACAACCTGCCTCCCTGGTTGTGCATAAAAGGAATCATATGATGCTTACTATGATGATTTCTGGACCGAAACAGCCGGGGAATGATATCGATGTTTATTTGGCACCTTTGACTGAAGACTTAAAGAAGCTATGGGAGGAAGATGTTGATGTGTTTGATGCATACAAACAGGAGTCATTTAAGCTACATGCGATGATCTTCACAATGATAAATGACTTTCCTGCGTGTAGTAACTTGTCAGGATACAGTGTCAAGGGGCATAAAGCATGTCCGATATGTGAAGTAGAGACATACTTTCATCAACTGAAGCATGGGAGAAAAACTGTTTACCTTGGTCATAGGAGGTTTCTTCATCAGTTTCACCCCTATCGTAGGTTAAGAAAGAGTTTTAATGGCTTTTCGGAGAATGTAATGGCTCCAAAAGCATTAACCAGAGAGGAAGTGTATCACCGGATAGAGCATGTCAACATCATCTTCGGTAAGAATCAGAGAAGTGCCAGCGAGAATAGCATATGGAAGAAACTATCAATTTTTTTTATCTTCCATATTAGCGTACTCTTTATTTGAGGCACAGTATCGATGTAATGCATGTGGAGAAGAATGTTTGTGATAGCCTTGTCGGGATGCTGTTGCACATATCGGGAAAGACTAAGGATGGAATCAGTGTGAGACTAGACTTAGTTGAAATGGGTATAAGAGAATGGTTACATCCAAAGCTAAGAGATGATGGTAAAAAGGTGTACATGGAGCCAGCAGTGCATACACTGTCAAAAGCCGAGAAAAAACATTTTTGTGAGTGTTTGCATACCATCAAGGTGCTACAAGTGTATTCTTCAAATGTGAAAAGGCTTGTTTCATTAGACGATTTAAAGCTCGTGGGATTGAAGTCCCATGATTCTCATGTATTGATGCAGAAATTATTACCAGTAGCTATTAGAGGCATTATGAAGGATGACGTTTAATCCACCATAACTAGGCTTTGTGTTTTTTTAATGCTAGCAAAGAGATAGAAGTTGAAAAGTTGGACGAATTGGAAAATGAAGGTTACATTATTATCTCCCAACTAGAGATGCATTTTGCCCCTACATTTTTCGATATAATGGTCCATCTTGTTGCTCATTTAGTAAGAGAAATAAGGCTGTGTGGTCCAGTTTACCTAAGATGGATGTACTCTTTTGAGCGTATCATGAATGTTTTAAAAGGTTATTCAAAAAATCCTTATCAACTCGAAGCATCCATTGTGGAAAGATATGTAGTGGAAGATGCTATAGACTTTTGCAATGATTATCTATATGGGGTTAGTGCACAATTACGGTATGAAGAAGGCGCAAGCAAGGGTACACGAGGTTCAAAAGTGAAGAGTATGCCTCGTGAAGAAGTGTTACAAGCACACCTATATATATTGAATAATATGGAAGAAATTCAACCTTATTTCGATGAACTTAAAAAGTGTTAAAGAAGATGCATACTAGAAAGAATGATATGCAGATAGCGAATAAACAGAATAAGACATTTATCGGATGGTTGAAGGAAACGGTTTCTTGTGACATCGATGCTTCTAAGATGACCAAATGGTTAGCATGGGGGCCTGCATTTGAAGTGATCACCTAGAGCGGTTATGACATAAATGGGTATTCATTCTACACAAAGGTTCAATACGATAAAAGCAAGGTGCAAAATAGTGGGTGATGGTTGTAGCTGAAGCCATGCATTTTTCAAGTTCGAAAGACAAGAACCCTGTATTGGCATCTATGGCTTACTATGGAGTTATTGAAGAAATTTGGGAGATGACCTACAACAAGTTCAAATTTCCTTTATTTAAATGTATGTGGGTTAACAATAATGCTGTTGTAGTCAACAACAGTTTGGATTTACCTCAGTTGATCTTGAAAGAGTTGGTTATAGAGATGAGACATTCATTCTAGCAAGTCAGGCCATATAGGTGTTTTATGTCACAGACCCAGCAAATAAAAAAATGTTGATTGTACTTCAAAGTAAAAAAAAAGATGGTGATCCAACCTTTAACCTAGACGATACACCCCCTTTTACTATAAATCCGCCTAGACCACGTGAAGCGGAATTGGTTGATGATGATCACTATGCTGTAAGAGAATATCACGATGAAGGAATATGAGAAAATACATAAAGTAAGGAATTAATTATAATATGAGTTATAGTATTGTGTGTTATATGTTTTTACCTTAGTTTACTTTATTAATGCTATTGCAATTTATTTATATCTGACATTGATTTCTTAACAGAAATATGGTGAACTCTGATGAGTCACACAGTGATGGACACGTAGATGAAAACCCAATGGTGGTGAAAAAGGCTAGGGGATGTACAACTATAGCCTCCTTAACGGCACGTCGTCGCCAACGACAGGAGAAGGTGCATGTAGAATTCGATGCTAATGTGAATCCTATCGGTGATGAGCAAGATCGATATACTGTACCCTGGATGGCAGTCTGTTTCACAAGAAACATGGGATATGATATGGCAAGAAATTTTGCTATGTAACTTTCAATACCACTTCATTTATGTCGTTATTTCAATTCATTCAAATTTCATTAGAAAATATTGTACTTTGTAGCAAACCTATGATGTTCCAGACACTAAGGAAATGAAGAAGCATTGGATGGGGCTTGTTCGCATACGGTGGAAAGACTTCAAGAACAAGCTGACACGATGTTATGTTCGGGGGTCAAAGAAAGATGAAGATCCATTTCAGAAATATCCGTTTCTATCCCCCGAAGACTGGAGGCTATTTGTAGCATCACGGCAAGACCCATAATTTCAGGTAGCATCCTTCAATTATCTACATTTTGTTGCTAGCACTGACTCAGATTTCCTTCTTATTCCTTAATAGGAATTAAGTGAAGCCAACAAACAAAAGGTTGCTGCAAATATCTATCCGCATTATTTATCTTGTGGAGGATATAGAAAGTTTCAACAAAAGATGATGGAGGAGGAACAACAAAGATTATAGGAGGCATCCGCCTCAGATTCCACCGTTATTGTTCAAGCCCTGCTCCTCCTCCATGTCACAAAAAATGGAAAGCAGCGAGTATGAAAGATGCCAAGTACGTAAATGAAGCAGTTCCTAAGGTGGCTGGAAGGATTGTAAGTGCTGACATATAATAATTAGAAGTGATTATTTATCTTGGGTTTATTGGTACCTCACTTATGATGAATTGTATGATGCAGGATGACCTTACACAGCAGAGTAGCCAAGGGACTTTTACTCAAAGTGGGAGGATAGACATCTTAGCAATGACGATTGGAAAGCCAGATAACCCTGGACAAGTTCGAGGGGAGTCGAGGGGAACCGGTCTAGGAAAATATTTTGGACGACCATCTCATCAGTCTACTGAAGCTCAAATTCAATCTAGAGTAGCTAAGATGCATCAATCACTTCGAGCTGAGTTTGACGCTCAACTTCGCAGCTCAATCTAAAGCCAAATACAACTTAGATGATAGACAATCTGCGTGAAGAGTTGAGAGCTGAGATGCGAGCTAAGTTGAGAGCTGAGATGAGAGCTCAGTTGAGAGATGAGATGAGAGCTGAGATGAAATCTGAGTTTGCAGCTCTCCTGAAATCGGGGAAGCTGATTGATGAACTGAAGAACATGAATTCCCCTGTATTTCCCAGTAGCAAAGATAGCAATAATCTGCTTGAGACAGTACTGGGTGACCCTTCTCCTAATTCCGCAGCAGAAGAAGTTGGAGAGCATTCTACTCTCTACCTGGATAAGCCGATACACGCTATTGCCTATGCTTATTTCTACAGGCAAGCTACTATGCACCATTGTATGTTAATTCTAGATAGCTTGTCTCATGTATCGGTGACAGGTATTGAAGATGCTGAGGAATCCTCTTATGTCCCTAATCGAGAGGTGCTCCATTTAGGCCAATCCAAGGGTTGTTTCTTTCTTTAGCCAAAAAATCTTATTTCTACACCTACAACTGCTGGGATTAGGACGTACAAGTAGCGAAATTTAAAATTTTCTAATCCCAAATACAGATCTGTCAAAGGCGCTTAGATCGAGGAGATGAAGGCGTACCTTTTACGTTTCAAGATTGTCCCTCCCTTTGCGTCTGGATCTCTTCAAACTCCACAACCTTCCGCACTCTTGCTTCCGATCACGAGGAGCCGACGTTCTTTCAATCACCTCCCTCTACCGGTATCCACATGAATAGTCTCCAACAATAGCAGTATGCTAGCACCTCTTTGTTTCTCTCTCTCTAGGGTTTCGTGGCTCAAGAACGAATTCAAATTCAGAATGGGATGCCTCTTCTGTTCACGAGCACTTATATTTATAAAGCTCATAGAGTGCATCATAATCAAGGATTAATCTTTTATTAATATTGAAAAATTCAAATTTTAATTTCAAAAGGATATTCTAGATCTAATCTTGAAATTCGAATTTCAAAAGGATATTCTAGATCTAATCTTGAAATTCAGATTT
>JANTPZ010103921.1:0-19368 GCA_025593235.1 Vachellia pachyceras
TATATGAATATTACTTTAAACTATTCATCAGATGACTCAAGTTGTTCTGTCTTCTCCAAAGTGCGATTAGCAAATCCATTGCCTGGTTAGTGAGTTAAAGACTTAGAAACTTGGATGGTATCAACTGACTATGAATCGTACATAGCTATAGAGACAGGGCTTACCTGCCAAGCTTTGATAAGACTTTTTATTAGACTTGGAAGTAGAGGCCATTCAGGCTATTGAACGAGTAAAATGAGAGAATGTCGAAGGCCGAGCTTTCAAATGTTAGCTATGCCTTCTTGGTCTTCGAGGCATTGTTATAGTCTAAAAATATGAAAAATTTAGGGAAGTTAAATTCTTGTCTCTTCACATGTATCAAGCTTTTGCTTGCCTTTGCCAATTAAAATAAAAATGACTCTTTGAACACATTTGGCCATGACTCAGATAAAAAGCACAATGAACATATAAATTTGTATACGGTACCAAGATTGCATATCTATTCCACCAAAGCATGACAGACAGGGGCAACAAACATTAGAAAGGAGAGTGACTCCAACCATGCATAGGAAGGATGCCAATCACCAAAAAAAATGATCAAAAAGCAGAAATAAGATCCATGGGGCTAGATATATACACAAAACTCAGTAAAGGTAAATTTAGCAAGTACCGTTTTGACAACAATGAGCACAATGTCTGAGAGAGGAAATGCTAACTTACATCAGAAGGAAACTCACATGAATATAGAAGGCTTGACGGCTAGGATGTGATAGGATAACGACATGATAACAATCAGCGAGAGTGTCCATGGAACGCATACGCACAGAGAAGCAGCAAAAGAGTCGAGGCTTGGGAATGGGAAGGAAAATACAATGGAGAAGCTGACTATAGAACCTTCCAAGAAGCTATGTTTGCCACATCCGTTCTTCAACACAATGAATTCGAGCTCTAGGTCAACTGCAACAGAAACAACCTCCAAGAAGAGAAGGGAAAGACGAGGCAATGGTGCGAGTTAGATCGCAGATCTGGGAAAATGGGGGCGTTAGATGCCAATCAGCAGAAAAGATATCGCACAGAGACGCCGATCAACAAACTGAATGAATAGGTGAGAATCCTGATGCAGACGAAGCAAAAGAAGCAGGCGAAGAGAGTTAAGCAACAGAAAGATGAGGAGCGGCGAAGGTGAAGGCGAAAGCGACGCGACGATGATACCTGTGCCCTAAAGGAGGAAGCTGCTTTTGCTGTAAATTAAGGATGGGTAATGATACAATGCAACTTAAGCGAGGGAAATGAAATTCGGAGGGAAATATTTTTTTGAGGAAAATTTTGGCGGTCAATTTTAGAGAGGGAAAAAATTCATTTCAATTACCTTGTTATTTATAGAGAAAATATTAGTTTTGATTAAATTCTTACTAGTTGGAAAATGATAAAATAAGATGGAAAGTAGGAGAGAAATTGAAAATAGAGAAAAACTGAAATAAGAGGGAAAGTAATCATGTGTGCTAGTCCTTCAAAATTTAAACAATAAAAGAGAGGAATTGAAAAAAAAACTAAATACATTAACTCCTTTATCCTTTCAAAATTTCATGCTAAAAATTAATATCGATAACTCAATATTACAATAAAAAATTTTTCTCATTAATTTGAAAAATTATAGAGGAATATAATATTCCTCGCTAATTGGACACCATTTTAGAGAGGAATAGCTAAGTCGTCACTAATTTTCCTTACTAATTTGGAAAATTAGAGAGGAATTTAATATTCCTCGCCAAATTCCTCGCTAATTGGGCATTTTAGATAGGATATCCAAGTCGTCGCTAATTTTCCTCGCTAATTAGGAATTTTAGAGAGGAATATCTAAGTTGTCGCTAATTTTCCTTGCTAATTTGGACATTAGAGAGGAATTGAATATTCCTCGCTAAATTCCTCACTAATTGGGCTATTTAGAGAGGAATTTCAAAGTTGTCGCTAATTTTCTAGTAGTGGAAGAACAGGCACGAGAGAAAGAGCTTGCGTGTTTCGGCTGTGTGTGGTCGGTTGTGCTAGTATGAGAGACAGAGGAAAAGCTGCCAAAAGTAAGCCAAGACGATGAGGAATCTGGGAGTTAGAACGGTGAAGGATGAGACAGTGAAGGCTAAGAGCAAAGATGCAATGAAATTTTATTTGAATTTGAAGAGCCTCTGAGGGATCTCCATGATGATTATGAGGATGATGATGGTGATTGAGCTGTGAATGATTTAGTATTGCATCGTCAGCTGTCGTGACACACAGAAACGGGGAAGGGAAGGAAGCAGATGACTCATTGGGTCACAATGAAGGATGGCTTAGATTGTCTTTACAATCATCTTCACTGTTGTTTTCTTACTCTTTTGCTTAATTTATGAAGTATGAATTTATTGCTCTTGTGGCTGAGTTGTTGAGTAGCTAATTATTATGTAGTAGGATATTTTTTAAACTGTTGCATGGATTGAGAATTAATAATACTCTCTTTGGTGATTAGTGATAATGATATGTTAATTTTATCGTATTCCTAATGCCTCTAATTGATTGGCTACCACTTAGATGGATTTGTTCAATTAAATTAAGTTTGAGAGAGTTAATTTAATTTTAGGACTTAGGTACAATTATGCTAGGCTTGAAGTTTAATAACTAAATGGATGGTTTGTTAGTAGCATAAAGATATAGTTACTAATCTAACATTGTCGAATTAATGTTGTTGCTTAATGACTATTTTCTTTTAACTGTAGCAAGAGATTATGTATGTTAATTGAAGATATTACTTTGGTTATGACTTAAGAGAGCTTAATCAATTAATTCTTGAACCTTATACAAGCATATAATGTCATTTAATCATTAATAGAGTTGTATTTATTTAAGTCTCATGAATTGCAATGGTGAAAAATAATCCTAGGCATCTCTCATCCTTGAATTAAAGTTCCAATTAGACTTTCTCATTTTATTGTCATTTTTCTTGAATTTGGTAAGCCCTTAGAATATAAAAAATTAAAATGGTTTCACTCAACCTAATTGATTGCACTTTTACATTGATTATCTCACTTGTGCATTGGTCCTCATAGGAATGATATTTTTATACTACTTGCGACTCATACGCTTGCGGTAAGCTAGATGGCAAACACTTACATGTCTCTTGCTCAGTTTAGCTTAACCCTTAATGTACTTCAAAGATTGGTGATCAGTGTATGATAAATTGCTTAGGCCAATGATAGTGTTGCCAAGCCTCCAAGGCTTTCTTGAGTGCATAGAGCTCCTTGTTATAAGTTGGATATCTCAAGGCTACTCCATTTAATTTTTCACTAAAATAAGCAATTAGTTTTCCTTCCTCCATCAAAACAGCTCATATCCCAACTCCAGATGCACCACATTCAATCTTAAAAGTTTTATCTTTAAATGTAATGAAAGCATCATTTTGTTCTTTATCAAATTTAAAACCAATATATTTTTTTAATAATCTCAGTAAGTGGTGCAGCAAGTATGCTAAAATCCTTCGTAAAGTGCCTATAAACATTTAGTCAAGCCATGAAAACTTCTATTCCTTCACAACACTTTTATGTGTTCCCCATTCTTTTATAGCTCTTATCTTTTCCTCATCAACTTCTATTTCTTTAACACTCACCACAAAACCAAGAAAAATAATTTCATCAAAGAAAAAAATCACACTTTTCAGATTTTCATATCATTTCTCTTTTCTCAAAAAATCAAGCACACAATGCAAATTATTCAAGTGTTCATCAAGATTCTTACTATAAATCAGAATATCATCAAAATAAACTGCAACAAATTTTCCAAAGAAACCACACAAGACATGGTTCATTAATCTCATAAAAGTGCTAGGTACATTAGTTAACCCAAAAGGCATTACTAACCTTCATACAAATCATATTTTGTCTTGAAAGCTATTTTCCACTCATCCCCTCCCTCATTCTAATTTGATGGTATCCAAATTTCAAATCAATCTTAGAGAATATAATAGAGAATCATCTCTCAAGTGTGAAGTTGCAAGAATGCAATTCTTTAATCTCAAAACTCAAATATTATAATCTGTAATCTGATTTCTAGAATGCGCATTACAATGTATTTATAAATGGTACATTATGAAATTTTATCCTAAAAATTTGAAATGCAATCTAGGATCTAAAAGATAAACTTCAAATTTTGAAACTGATTCTATCCTAAAATCTAGGAATATGGATATTCAAAAGAATATCTTCTAATTAATTCTATCTAATTCAAAGTACAAATTTTCAGATAAATGAAATAAAGAAACTATAATTAGTCTTAAGCCCAAAATGTATTTAGGCCCAAATGAGTTTTCCCATGTATAACCCATAGTCCAAGCCCTTTAATTTGAAGCCTCCAAGCCCGAAATATGATCTGCAGGTCCATTTTTGGCCCAAATCAAATTAATCACTTCCTTAGAGTCTTCATTCTCATTTGTTGATCCAAATGCTATTTGCTTTGTTAAAACATCTTACACAAACTCATTCAATACTTCATTTATTTTTTTTGTTCTTGCTCTTGTGATTGGTCAACTTGGAATTTACAAAAGTTTATTTGAATTTGATGTGTTATGATAGATCACATCATTATTAATCAGCCATATTTTACTAGGTTTAAAAAATCAGACTTGACATTGAATCAGCAGAGATATATTAGTCAATTGCATTTTACAAGGTTCAAAAATCAGATTGGGCATTGAACTGGGTAGAGATAATGTCCAATAATTGGTGGGTTAGATCGGGATGAACCCAGAGTCAGACCAGCTATGTTAAAGTAATAGAATTTAATTGGAAAAACTTAAAATATTATTTTATTTCATAAGTATTTTAAATTTTTAAAGTTTAATTAAAGAGTTAAAGATAATTTTTTCCTTGGAAGTATTCACGAAATATCACTAGATATCTAAAAGTTTTTTCATCTCAAAAGTGCCCTGGAAGTATTTGCAAAATATCAATTTCACCCTGACTTAACGGATCCCTAACTGAGCCAAACGATTGGCTGATGCGGATGCCAAGTGGCACTCACCTCATTTTTTTGAATTTAAACTTAAAAAATAGAAACGATGTTGTTCTTTTTTTGGTGATAAAATGTTCTTCTTCTTCTACCAAAAATGGGTCAACAAATCGATCAAAAATTAGCCATCCCTTCCCACTCTTAACTCGTTTCTTCTTATATGAAGAATTCATATTCATCTCTATTTAGTTCACAAACCCTAACATTTTGATTTGTGACTTTCATGTTCAAAAGATATCCCAGATGATCAAAACACATTAAGATCGTGTTATTTAAAGGGACAAAAATAATAACATTGGTTGAAAAACTTGTAAATCAAGCCATTATTTGGAAAGAAGTCCTACATCGACTAGAACGAGAAACAAATTATACTATATAAAAATCAATACAATTTGTAGGACACTAAGCTTGGTAAACTAGCTTGTAACTCTTTGATTTTGGGCGTACCTGGAATTCGTCAACTTACTGAGTACCCACATGAGAATCTAAGCACTGATATAGACTTTGATTACGTTACACAGTAAAGACACCTAAGGAGAGGAGAACAGATAATGCTTAGAGAATGAACTAGAGATATTATATTGAGAAGTTATCTCTCTCATATCGTAAAACTGTTTCCCCATGTCCTATATATCATGTATGGTGGTTAACTTATTTTGAAATTCAAATAGATAAAGGGAGAATTACCTCTATTGTTCCATATTATTAATCTTTTTTTTCATTTCAGCCCTGATCCAAATGGTTTTGGCCTTAATCCACCAAGGGTGGACTATCATATTCCAACACTTCTTATGTACAGAAAAGTCTAATGTTTGAAGCCCACTTATGTCTCAATTATTTAAGTGGAGAGGAGGTAACACTACTAAAAAAAGAGTATTTAGCATTGGTACATTAGTAGCGGTTACAAAAAAGTGACTAAATCAGAAACTTTGTAGTGGTTCTATATCAAAGCGCTACAAATTTGCGACAACAGTCTAGGAATTAACTTAGTAGAGATTCATAACTGCTACAAAAATGAAAAATGTATGGCGGGAAGGATGCGCCAAAATTTGTAGCGGTTTCATTAAAGGCCAACCGTTGCAGAAACAAAAGGTCGTCAGTGGCAACGACATTTGTAGCTGTTTCATAAACCACTACTGAATTGTATCGATATTTGTAGCAGTTTTTTCTAAATAACCACTGCAAAAATGAAAAGTCACTAAATTAACAGCGGTTTAGACAAACCATTACTAAACAACACCATTTCCCAGTAGGTGCATTCAGTCTGTAGCGATTAGAGTAGAGGTTTTGCTCATAACTGCTACTAATTTGTTGGGTTTTTCTAAAACCGCTCCTAGTTCAACGCCTATATAAAACCCTCTCCCCTCATTTCCTCACTTTCATTTTTCGCATACATCACTCGGAGAGATTTCTAGTGTTTTGATTTATCTAAAAAATATTTTTTTAGATATTCTCATTTAAATTTTTAAAGGTTAGTTTTAAAATTTTTTGAATTATTAATTTTTTTATTTTTTGAATTATTTAATTTTAAAATTTTAAAATTTTTAATTTTTTTCAGACGGCTGGTTAAGATCTTGGTCAGAGGCCTAGGAAGGAGACTATGATCCCAAGGGGTGGAGATATCCCGATGGAGAATGACGTGGTGTTGAGCGTCGACGACTTCAAGGTCGGCGATATCAACATCTCAGTCCAAGAGGCTAAGATATTTGAGGAATAGGACATCAACAGAGAGTAAGGATTCTGACGCCCTTCTGCTGGTCGGTCTACTGGGTTTGAGGTGGACGTTCAGAGTAAGTAAAAAATTAATACATTATTTAATCAAAATGATTTATCTTATTTGTTTATTAATACATATTTTATTAAATTAATGTATGAATTCAATTTTCAGGTTTGACAGGGGTGACGGTGACTAAGAAGCTTACACTAAGGGATGTACACCAACTCCCTAGTGGGCAGATCATCGTGCAATGGGACAACGTCACCCGATAACTGCAGGGGAAGGGCAGTCAGCTCTTCAACCACTATTTGCTTGAGGAGTGCGGGAACTTCCTACAGTTCAACATTAGCACTGAGACCTGAAAGAGGATCCAGCAGAGCCTGAATAACATTGTATGGGAGAAGGTGAAGGTACAATTTAAATTCTTTAAAGTGTTGTAATTATTAATAAATAGTTTACTAACTTTTATTTTGAAATCTGTTGTAGGGCAAATTTGTTATGCAAGATGCATACAAGGACTTCACCATCTCGAAGATGGGGGAAGGGTGGAAGAACAGGCAGAGTCGCCTGTACCACCAGAAGGAGGAGCACGGGATGAGGATGATCCAGGAGATAGAGGCGAACATTCCAAGGTCAACGCGACAGACTAGGCCAGGTTTGTCCAATTCAGGAGGTCACCATAGCAGCAGGCCATGTCCAAAAGGGCTGCGCGGGGCCTATCCCGGCAGATGATTCACCATACGGTGGGATAGAAGCCATTCTCCATCCCATACTCGGAGTTGGATGAGGCACCACAAAGGGAGGGATGGAGAGCGACGTACGGGGAGATGTTTGTGGCCACCCAAAGACATACAAATGGATCTCCCTTGACGCAAGAGACTGAGGAGATCATTGTAAGTATTTTTAATTTTATAATTATTTTTAAATTGTATAATTAATTTTTAAATTAGTAATTTTATAAGTTATTAGTAATTTTATAATTAATTTTTAAATTAGTAATTGTATAATTAATTTTTATATTAATTATTTTTAATTTTAATTATTTTTTGAGTACAGGGTCGTATTCAGTCTGTAGACACTAAGATGAGGGAGTCCCAGGGGTCAGCGGAGACCCCACTTCCTACTGAGGGCGGCCATGGAGGGGCATAACAGGCACCCCACCTGACTCTTAGGGTTCAGGTTTAGAGCGAATCGAACCATTATCTGTAGGGGTAGATGATGTGAGGCTAGGACTTCCTCCTCTACTGCTGCATCCCAGATGACCACATCTAACCTCGACAGCACAGCGAGAGTGATGTGATAGAGTCCATGCATGCTGAGATGTAGGTGCAATTGCAGCAGCAACTTGAGTCGTGGGTGTAGGAGGCAGAGACCCGAGTGCAGACTGAGATGCAATCACAAATGAAAATGTGGAGGAAGGCTACAAATATCATGCTGTAGATGGGATTCCAGGCTACCTTCCTTGGCATTGCTCTACCTGAGCTACCTCTGCTGCCGGTCATGCCCCCACCCCTAGTTCCTCCACCACCCCTAGCTCCCCAGGTCCCCAATCCCCCAGCCCCTTTGCGGATAGTTGATTTTTATGTTTATTTATTTATTTTTGTATTTTTCATACATTTTTGTTTATTTAATATTTTGTTATTTTCTCAAATTTTATTTAATATTTTTTTCATATTTTGAATTTTTTTCAATTGAGATTTCAAATTTCATTTATCAACCCAATCAATATTAATAATATAAATTGTAATAAAATAATTATTATTAATTAGATTTAAGTAAATTTTAATTTTTAAAATTATATTAAGAGTGTTAAAAAATTTGTTAAGAGTTAAAAATTTAGTAGCGGTTCTTATTCAAATTTGCAGCGGTTATAGAACCCTGTAAATTTATAATTCAAATGATTCCCTTGGTTTTAGCTGCAGTTATAGAACCGCTGCGAATTTGAAATTCAAATTATTTCCCATGGTTTTAGCAGCAGTTATAGAACCACTGCAAATTTGAAACAATGTCCAATAGTCATCAATTTAAAAGTGGTTTTGAACCACTGTAAATGTCAACGGTTTTGCAGTTGTATCATTTTTTCAGTGATTTTCAACCCCTGCAAATTTGTAACCGTTGTCAAATTCCAATTTAAGCCTTTCTAGCTCAGAAGCTTTCAATTTTCCTTTCTTTCTCTAATTTCCATCTCTAATCACACTTCTTATTCTCGGTGATATTGCGATCAAGTTATGTGAAGTCCTTTCAATGAATAAGTCATGGATCAGGTTTCCTCACACGTTCACTTGATATTTGGCCAAATTAAACAGTTTTTTGGATTTTGTTGATAGTATGGCAAGATTAATGGTAAGATTTCATGTCCTTGCTCTAAATATAATTTCAAAAAATGGCATGTTAAAGATGTTGTTAGGGAACACTTGATAGTTAAGTTGTTCTCTCAAAGTTACAAAAACTGGGTATATCATGGAGAAAATGGTGATGTATTGGGAGAGTGTACTCCTACAATCTCGCAAATAGGAGTGGAAGAGGACCGTGTTGACCTCGTCAATGATGCACTTTGTGATGTTTTTGGGGTTCATGACGATGTAGATTAAGTGTAGGGTCCGGAACCTCATTACATGAGGAACATGGATGCTTGTACTTTCTTTGAACTCATGGAAGAAGCTAACAAAGGTCTATACCCTGGGTATTGAAAGTACTCAAAATTATCTTTTTAATTAAAGTGTACCATATTAAGTGTTTATGTGGTATATCTGATAGGGGAATGTCGATGATATTAGAATTATTACTTGACGCATTCCCTGAAGCATTGATCCCAGCATCTTTTTATGATGCAAAGAAGATTATCACTAAATTGAGTTTGAAGTACAAAAAAATCCATTCAAGTCCAAATGATTGCTTACTTTATTGGGGAGAAGATGCGAATAGAGAAATTTACAAGCGGTGTAACACATTGAGATACAAGCCATAAGGGAAGGGGAAGAATAAGAAGAAACTTGCATAGATTCTCAGGTAGTTTCTGTTGAAGTCGCAACTTTAGAGATTGTATTTGTCAACTTAAATGGCTGAGCACATGAGGTTGCATGCTGTAGAAGCGAATCCTGATGGTAAGTTAAGACACCATGGGATTCTGAGGCTTGGAAGGGGCTTGACAAAGAATTTCCAGATTTTGCGGTGAATCCTAGAAACGTACACCTTGCTCTAGTGACTAATGGATTCAATCCTTTTGGGAATCTAAGCACAAGTTATAGTATTTGGCCTATGGTGTTAATTCCATATAATTTGCCTCCTTGGATACGTATGAAGTAGAACTCATTCATTTTGTCTATGATCATCCCAAGAAAGAAAGTACCGGGCAATGATATTGATATGTACGTGCAACCCTTAATAAAAGAGTTGGTTGAATTGTGGATCACTAGGATTGAGAAATATGATGCATATGATAAGGAGCTGTTCAAATTATGTGCAGCTTTGATGTGTACAATAAGTGACTTTCTAGGTCTTGGAAATTTATCCAGATGGAATGTGCATATTGGCCTTGTTTGTCCCATGTGTAACTTTGAAGCGAAGCCATTACGCCTTCCATATAGTCAGAAGCGGTGCTTTATCAATATCATCGATTTCTTGATGGGAAGCATAAATTTAGGTTGTAAAGAAATCATTTTGATGGAAAACAGGAAAGAAGATGATCAACTATCATGTTAAGTGGGTTCAATATTTTGAGCCAGCTTGATGATGTTAATTTTGAGTTTGGGGAAAACAATGATTCAGAACAAGGTGGAAGGAGACCACGTAGTACTTTGGAGGTTTACCCGGTTTAGCAATGGCAGAAGAGGAGTATATTTTTTACTTTTCCTTATTAGAAGACTAATATGTTACGCCACAGTCCTGATATGTTGCACATTGAAAAGAATGTGTGTGACAATATTCTGTACACCTTGTTGAAAGAATCTGGGAAGTTCAAAGATCATCTACAAGCTAGGAAGGAGTTACAGTCCATGGGAATTCATCAAGATGCTTGGCCAGATGACAATGATAATTTTCAACCAACAAAATTTACCTTAACGAAGTTGAATAAGGATATATTCCTCTCAACATTGAAGAACATTAGGGTTCCTGATGGATATTCAAGCAACATGTCAAGGTGTATCGATTTGCAGTCTCAGAAGGTATCTGGATTAAAGAGTCATGACTCCCACATCGAGGCAATGTTGTGTGCCTAAAAACACATTGCCTCTAGAAGTGTCAACGATATTAATGGAGCTCCGTTCATTCTTCAGAAAGCTGTGTGCAAAGGTTCTTGTCACTGAGGAGTTAGATCAACTACAGAAGCAGATAATTCTTAACTGTGCCATTTGGAAATGATCTTCCTTCCTTTTCATCATCATGGTAAACCTCACCGTACACTTTGTCCAACAGGCAAAACTTGGTGGCCCAATTCAATATCATTGGATGTACCCCATTGAAAGGTACTCACACATTATTTACACACATTATTTACAAAGATCAATTTACCACCCATTTACTAATTTATGTTAATGTTTGAACTTATTAGACGTTCTAAGGGAAGTTAAAGTCAAATATCAGTACCAACCTATTATCCTATTAACTTAATGTAAGTTTACCAACTTATATAATATATGTTTAATCATGTCAGAGAGTTCAGAAGTCATTTCAAGCGTCAACTACATATCAGGGACAGACGTCTGTTGAGGTTGATAAAAGGGTGCATAGAGAATTTCCAAGTTGGTTTGCACATCAAATGCGCAATGACAACAACCCTCACCCAGTTGATTTGACAAATCTTGCTATTGGTCCTCTACAGTATGTGAGAAGCTTTACCGCATACAACGTTAACGGCTTCAAGTTCTGCACAGTTTCACACGATCAAGGTTCTCTCACCCAAAATTTCGAGGTTTTTGGGACATTCGAAATGAGAAGTTATGCGAGCTCCAGTGATGGTGACGTGCGTTTTGGAGGTGTCCCCTACTATGGAAAACTAGTTGACATCATCAAACTGAATTATCAAGGTCAATTCACCGTCACACTATTCAAGTGCTCTTGGGCAAATACGACAACTACTCGTGGAATAACCACTGATGAGCTAGGCATCACATCTGTAAACTTCTCAAGGCTCATTCACACAGGTGACTCTCCAAATGATGAGCAATATATTATAGCATTAGAGGCACAACAAGTTTATTATGTTGAAGATCAGAAACATAAAGATTGAAGTATGGTTGTTCATCTTATGCTCAAAGATATGTATGACATGGGTGATAGCGATAAACAGTTGACATATGAGGCGGAGCTATTCTAACATGCTAATTTTCAGAACTTCTTTCCCAAAGGAGATGAAGATTTACCCCTTGTTAGAGCTGATGAAGATGAATAAATAAATCAAGTGTGCATTGTGTTTATTTTTTTAAATGTGGAAAGTATTTGTAGTAGTTTTAAAACCGCTGCAAATCTAAACACTACTAGAAAAATGTCATTTAGTGATGGAAAAATCCATAGCTAAATGGCTATTTTCCATTAGAAAATCTCCATTTAGCGACAGAAAATATTAGCGGCCCTTGTTTTAGTGACAGAAAATCTGTCGCTAAATGATATTTTTCTGGTTGTGAAATAAACCGCTGCAAACACCGTCACCTAAAATGCTGCAGATACAACTGTTGCTAACATAAACAGTTGAAAAAATTCAGTGGCAGAAACCCATGCTAAATCAAACCGCTACAAAATTACGTGACCTAAACCACTGCTAATTCACTCTAGAGAGTTTATAAATACCATTCTCCCTACCCAATCGTTTTCTTAACTCCGACCTCTTGGCGTTGATGTGCTGTTATCTACTCTACCCAATCGTTTTTATACGCTTGCTTAGTTTATTTTCATTTATTTTAATTGTGTCTTTTTTGTTTTTCTAATCTTTCATTTAAAATTTTGGTTTTGTAGTATTTAATATTTAAATTTTGTTATTCCTTGTTTTATTCGGATTAATCTTTTTCTTTTGAGATAAATTTTGTTCAATTCAATTTACTATATACAGTATACAAAGTACTTTAATTATTGATTTTTTGTTTTAATTTCAATAAATATATTTTTATTGAAAGTACATACTTATTTTTGTAATTTTTTATTTTTTTTCATTTCATGATATGTAGTGGCAGTACTAAAACCGTTACAACTGTTCAAATATTTGTAAATTCATTTTCCATTTTTATTTTTTGTCAGTTTCATGAAATTTAGTATAGTAGCAGTTCTATAACCGCTACAAATAAAAAGGCATGAAATATTATTTTAAATTAGTAGTGGTTTCAGAAACCGCTGCAAATGTTTGGAGGAAAATTTTCACCTCATCAAAATTAGGTGGGAATTCCCATTTCATTAGTAGCAGTTTTGAAACCGCTGCAACCGCAACATTACACTATCGTCTTTTGGATAAATTAGTAGCGATTTTTGTTACGCTACAAAATGTCATTACGTAGTCCCCGCTCTCGGTTATGTAGAGGATTTATAGCAGTTTTTTTCAAAACCATGGCAAACATTCTAGCGGTTCATTCAATGTACGCCATTGTTCTCTTGAACCACTTCTAAATTGTTTGCCACGGTGTGTTTTGTAACTCTTCGTCTAACCACTACAACATTTATTTGTAGCTGTTATAACCACTACTAATACAACCTTTTTTTGTAGTGCAAGTTAGGTCACAGTAAAATAGAATTGATGCATTCATCAATCGTTGGATCATGCTGAAAGAACCATTTTGAATGGTAGATCATCTATTCATTGCCTAGTATAAGAGATATTGAGTTCACATGAACCTATATTTTTTTTATATTTCTAGCATCTTTATTCTCTATTGAAAACTTGTACTTTGGTTGTTTGCCTTGTTGCTGGCATGTGTTGTGCATCTAATTATGACTCTCCTATGATTCCATGTTGATCATAGTGGAGTTCAATATCTTTGGTCCAAACAACCAATGGTTATTACTCTTGAGTTGAGAGGTTTTCCAAGTTAATAATTCGAGTGTCTCTAGTGCTACGTAATTTTTCAAATATATTTTATTATCTTTTTCTTAGAGACTATTATAAGTGATATAAGGATTTAATATATGATACGCTCTTCCCAACCACTTTGGCGTCTCTTGGTTGGGTTGAAGCTTGCCGGCCCATTCCAAGGGGAGAGCTGAGCCATGAATCCTAGGTGAAAGCTTAAGGCTCATGGTTTACATATAAGAGCGCAATGTATGAAGCTCATAAAGTAGTGATAACCTCTCGCCTCCCCAACTTTGGGCCAAGAAATCATTATACCCCATTTGGTACGCTAGAACAAAGCTTTGAGAAGTGAAAGTAGAATCAATGTTTTTGGTTGTTTGGTGCCATGGAATCCACTCCATAAAAATGATGGAAGTGGGTTCCATCAGACCCCTAATAACTCAGTTCCAATTCTTGAGAATTGACAGCATTAACATTTTATCTCTCAAATGCTCTACTATTAAGGACTTGAATGAGGATGGTGTAAGACAATGGTGACTCATGTAGGCATGATGGAAGATAGTGATGAGTTCAGTAAAGATGATGGTAGATGTTTTTTACTCCTAAAAGAAGATGATGCCTTGTCTCCACTAGTGATTTGTCATCTTCTCCTTCATCCTTCATTCTATAATACGTTTTTCTAAATCAATGACGGTGATAACTTACCTCCACCAGTGACGAAGATGCTAATCTCCACTAGCAATGGCAATGCTCACTGCTTAGTGACAGCAAAACTCGCTACTCATTAACTATGGCTGGTAATGTGAGCCAGCCCGCGGGTAGCGAACTGGTTTCGGCTATAATATCTTAATTTTAAGTGTAATATCTTTTTTTAATCTTAATTAAGGTATTACATCAGCCCACCTACCCAACGAGCTTGAAAATGTAGCTCAAGCCCGGCAAGAACTTGCCAAAATATTTTTTTTAAATAAACTTCTTTTTTGCCCATTTTTTCCATAAGATAGCATAAATATATGATTCTCTTTCCACTCATAGGTATATGATTATCTTTCCACTCCCACCAATAAATTTTCAATAATGACATTTTTAAGTCCAATAAAATATAAGTTTAATGTTTTGTTATAATTTTAAATATAGTATTATATAAAGTTGAAATGAAAAATAAAATATTTTATACTATTTTTGAATGTATTAGCTATTGCTTATCATAAAAATAGAATTTAATATTACTCTTTATTTTTAAAAATATTGAGATAAAAAGGTACAAAATATAAAATATCTATTTATAAATAAGAAAAGAAAAAGGGTTGGCGGGCCGCCAGCTAACACACCATAACCTGCGAATCCCGTAGGTTTTGGCGACTGGTGGATTAGACCTGAGGGCTGAACCCACCTTTATCATTGACTCATCTAAGCATTTTGATTTGGATCCTTGGTTTTGATTTACTATCCAAGGAAGTTTTTTCCCATTTCAAGACAAATAGGCATCATAGACATTGATTTCAATTTCTTCGATTTATCTTATTCAAGGAAGATCTTGTTTATAGTTCAAGCTCTTCTTATTTTTTTTCTAATTTATATAGTTATGGTTCTTTTTTTATTATTTTCTTCCTTTTGAAAATGAGGGTCAAGCATTGTTTATGGCCATTGTTATTATGAAAGGCATTCCGGCGAGTTGCCTTTCTGGCAATGATGGTTATGGATGATCGATGGTTTGGGTATTTACATTTACTTGTTGATTGAGTTTGGATTTTGATTAATTATTTAGATGATTGATTTTGTCTACAACAATAGCGAAATATTATTGCCATCGACAGTGGTGGTTTATATGCATATGAATGAGAAGAGATTTTTTTTATAGTGGAGGGTATTTTGGTATTTTTATATTATAAATATATTTTAATTCAAAATTATATATCACTTCTTCCAATATACCAAACATGCTTAAAAATTCACTTCTGCTTTCATTTCTACTTCTACTTCTAGTTCCAATTCCATAAAAAACTCTAAGGTTGTTAGGATCAAACGCTTACCACTAGGTTAAAAGTTATTGATGTTAGTTAGGACACGACTCTATTTCCTTAACCTTCATTAGAGTAGACGCTCAAGCACCATAGTTTGACTATGACTTGACCTTTCAATTGGGCCTCCGCCATGTGGCAATTACTGCACCTTGGCCAACAGGGGTGACATATGAAACCGATCAAGGTAGGACCTCAAAAGGGAGGAAAAAGAAAAGAGGAAATTGTGAGCAACTGTGCCTTAGATGCAATTCATTCATATGGAATGAAATTTATAGATCAAACAACTTGAGAGACCAATAATTTTGTTTATATATATAACTATGAAGTGACTAATACCTAATTTGATAAGTCATCTGTAGCAATTGGCTTCATATAAATAAATAAATAAATAAATTATTATATTAATTTTTTTATGAGAGCTGTCTACTTTTAATTATTACAATTTACTTTTTATCAGGTTAAACGATAAAATTATAGGCAAAATTCAAGGCTGTCCATGAAAATTCTTTCACCACTTGTATTTTTGTTCAATTTCGTGAACCATAAAATCTTAAACTTCTCATTTTAGAACATACAAACAATATCCATATTAAGTCATGTGACTTGGTAAAATATATGTATACTACTGCAAAAGGTACTTTTTATGCCCTATTTTTAACCCAATTGGCGCCCTTTCTATGGGGGCGTTTATGTGATGGGAGTAGACAGTAATGGCTTACGGTGCCCTATATCATGTAAGGTGCCGTAGGCTAGACCTACGGTGCCCTATATTTGAATATAGGGCACTACAGGATCAACACTACGACACCCTATATTTCTATATAGGGCGCCGTAGGTATTTTTTTAAAAAAATGTTTTGTTTAATTTAACCCATTTACTACATTTGATTCAGTTTGTCGTAGGCAATTTCATTTTGTACACCAGATCAAGTCCAGACATATTAAACACATCAGAGTTAAAAACAAAAGTCATTGTGGTGGAGAAACACAAAATTTATTAAGAGTTAGACGTATATATCTACCTACGCGAAACACAAAAGTCATTGTCTCATTTACTGAGCAAAAAATCATTTGTACATTTGTGGCAGAGTAAAACAATTTATCAATCTAGTTAACCCTATAAAATTCGACATGAAGAGTTAAAAACTATATATATTCACTATAATATCCATGATTTTTCTGCTAACTGATATAAATGATAATCTGTTAATTACGAAATGAATTAGAATTCACAAACAGATAGTTCGTAAATGGAATAAAGTTATCAGCCGAAAGTCGCAGAATCAGATTTGGCCTGGTGGATGAAAGCTGATAGGAATAGTAAAGTTAAGCGTGCTCACCCTAGGGAAATTTCAGGATGGGTGACCTCTGGGACGTTGTTTCAAGAATCAGAAACCAAAAGATCAAGGGCCAGAAGGTTAAGGGCAAAATGGGAAATTAGGAAAAGTTAGACTATGGAAGGGTATTTTGGTCATTAAGAGAAAGTATAGGGGCATTTTGGTCATTTGACAATGTCAAATCAAACGGTTGACCAAAAATCAGAAAAAAGTCACAGATGCCCAAAAGATAGAGCAAAACTCCTTGATTACCAAAAATTCAACCGATTGTTTAAATTCGGTCAGGATAAGGAATTATGAGATTTTAAAGATTTAAGGTTGAAAATATTTATTTAAGGTATCAGGAGTTCTCTAAGACCAAAAACCATGGTCTATGAAAATTCAGTGGAATTTATAGTATTTTACAAAATTATTGTCCAAAGTACGATTAAGGCGATTTTCCCGAAAATGGGGAAAATGCTCGAAAAATCCCCAAAAATATAATTTATTACAAAAATTAATTTGGAACAATTTAGAAGGTCTTTTGGGGAAATATGAAGGGCTAGAATATCAATGAAAAATATAGAAAATTATAAGGCCCTAAAAATGATTTATTCTAAAATTGCTCGTTTTCAAGAGTTTTCGGCAGGATAAAATAATCCTGTTAATTTTGGATGGATCAAGGAACAATTTGAGGATGATGATTTGAATATATTTGAGAGAGAATTATGGAGATTAAATAAGGATGAAAATATTTTCAGAAAAGTAGAAAAAGATTTACTGGAATAGAGTTATGTTTACCGGTAAAAAGTGCAATCGATAGAATTAACTGAAGGGGATCCAGTTTGGTTACTCCAACCAGATTTCCAACCCCTAGTTACAGCAATAATGATGACATTTTAAGTGACCAATGGGAGGAAGGGAAGTGTCTCATATGTGGGCCAATCCTAGCCCTTGATTTTCAAGATTCCATCTTAACCTTCCATTCCTTTTTACACATTTTATAAATAAGATTTCCCCTCCTCTTCCACCCCTCAAAACCAACTTTGGTGAGCAGAAAAGTGAGAGAGGGAGACGCCATTTTTGGCTCCAAGGAAGAAGAAGAAGAGGTGCTCTTGAAATCACAAGGTAAGAGAGTAACAACTCATGCTATATATCAAAATCCTCCTCTCAACTTCTTCTACAACTTCCATGGATTGGAATTTTGATTTGAGCTCTCTTCCTCAAGTTTGAATGGTTAGAGTTCTTGAGAGCAAAGTGAGAAAGAGAGGGATTTAGAGCTATTTAATTATGGTAAAAGCCTCCTTGTGTTGTAGGGAGTGTTTTGAGATATATATATATATATATATTGTGGTTGTTTGAGATTGTTTTGATGATTTTGTAAATTTGGGAAATCATGAAGATTTAGGGGAGGTGCTGCCCAATTTTTCATTTGATATAGGAGAGCTAGAAACAAGTTATACTATGCTTGAATATGATTTTGGAAACAAGAATCAAGTGTCAAAAAGGATGAAAGTTGAAAATTTTCATTTAAGGAATTTGTGTGCATGTCTCGGCCATGAATGGATTTTGGGGAAGGAAGTTTCTTTTGATGATTTTGATGCTTCCAATGAGTCCAAAATGAGTTTTTGTGTAGGGTAAAAGTGGTCACAAGTTTATGGAAGCATTGGAAGACATTAGAGAAAAGTTAGGGTTCTTAGTGTTCTTAAAGTTCAAGAATTGGTTCAAGGGATTTTTGCTTTGGTTTTTGCTTTGGAAATGGCTTGAAATTAATGGCCATGATGTTGTTTATCATGTAGGCAAGTGTTTGCTCCAAGAGGATAAATTGTAAGGAGACCAAGAGAGCTTACAAGTTTAAAGGAAAAAGTTAAAGAGTAAAGGTAGCAAGACCTTCTAACTTAACTTTATGTTGTGAAATTGTATTGAAACTTTGCATGACTTATTGTATGAAAATGAAAGTGTGAATATGTGCTTGATGTGCTATGGCCATATGCATATTCATGTCTCATGTGCACATTCATTTATTATGCATTCACACTTATTAAGAAACATGTCATGCATTTTATGAAAATTGTTAGAAAGTTTTGCTATTGGGATTTCTTTAAAATCTCACTCTCCCCCACTAACAATTTTTAGGTGGAGGCACTCACAAAGGTAAAGAGAAAGTGGTTGATGCATGAGACAAATGTGGGTGTATAATGTTATGGATTTTATCAAGAACTTTATGTATTTAGTTTGAATGTTGTAATATGTTATGTAATGTGATGGATGAATGTACTATGGACTCTTGATAATTAGTTTATGCTTT
>JANTPZ010103922.1:0-12461 GCA_025593235.1 Vachellia pachyceras
TACAAACATTCAATGTAAGAATCATGATTAACTAACTATACAAATGTCAGACAACTCAACCACAACCACATACTAACAAATAACATGTATTATTGAGAAGTGGCAGAAAGCAATTTCAAAATATGGAAAGCCATTCATTAAACCAGTTATTAAAAAGGATTTATCGATTAATCTGATTATTTAATCAATGCATACTTTATCTTTGTATCAACTGGTCATCAAAAGACTTGCAGAGTCCTCTTTGTATGGAAATCTGCAATAGCTGAGTCAAGAAGAATCGAAATTTATCATAAAGAAAGTGTGCCAATATCATGATCGTCACCCTCGTCCAGATAGCCCCGTCAGTGCCTCCCACCGCTGCCCCTACCCTCGTCCAATATCATGACGCTAAGAAGGAACTTGAAGATGCAACGGCGGCGGAGGATGCGACGAAGCTATTGGAAGAAGGATAAGAACAGCTACCTACTACTGGAAGAAGAAGCAGGAAGAAGGAGAATGCCTCGCTGTGCCTCCTTTGCTTCTCACAGCTGCGACCATAAGCCACTTCTCGCCAGAAGTCGCTTCTCAGGGAGAAGGCATTCTTCCTCAACGCTAATCCAAACGATGACACCAAGCTTAAAAGTGAGTTTGAGCCCCGAAAGCCACTTTTACACTTGTGCACCACTGAACCAAACGATCATGTAATGGATCTTGTTAGTATTTCTTCAATTACAATACATGAAAGACATCATGAAGTTTTGCTAGCTGTGGCGGTAAGGCAATTCGGCAAGCCACTGGCTCCGATCTCTCCAAAATCTCATAGGGTCCCATGAAGTGAGGGGCAAGCTTCCTTACTTGAATCGCTCTACCAATGCCTGTCGTCAGTATGACTCTCATAAATACATGTTCGCCTACCATGAATTCTAATGGCCACCTCCTCCTATAACTTTTCTGTCTGCTCTGAGCAGTAAGAAGTTTCTGTTGAATCAATTTAATCTTCTAATTATTCTGGTCCACCAAGTATGGACCTAGTAAACTCCTCTCACCCAATTCTGTCTAGCAAATAGGAGACCTACACTTCCTCCCATACAGTGCTTCGTAAGGTGCCATCTTGATACTTGAATGATAGCTTTTGTTGTACGCAAACTCAGCTAGAGAAAGGTAATTATCCCAACTTCCTATCAGCTCAATGGTGCATGCCCACAACATATCTTCTAGAGTCTGTATAGTCCTCTTGGTCTGCCCATCAATTTAGGGATGGTAAGGAGTGCTAAATTTTAAACGAGTCCCCATAACATTTTGTAATGACCTCAAAAAACGTGAAGTAAATCGTGGATCACAATTTGATACAATGCTCTATGGCACCCCATGCAACCTGATAATCTCTTTCACATAAATCATTGCTAGTTTCTCAAGAGAGTAGTCAACCCTGATAGTCAAAAAGTGAGCTAACTTAGTCAATCTATCAACAATGACCCAAATGACATTATGCCCAGCTGTAGTTGGGGAGGCCCATGATAAAATCCATAGAGATGCTATCACATTTCCACTTTTAGATTTCTAAATTCTGTAACAATCCTGAAGGCTTCTGATGTTCAATTTTGGCTTTCTGAAAAGTTAAGCAACAAGTAACAAAATTGGTCACATCTTTCTTCATACCTCTCCACCACCAATTCCACTTGAGGTTATGGTACATTTTAGTTGCTCCAGGGTGAATTGTGTACTTGCTCTTATGAGCTTCATCAAGCATAAGCTTCCTTAACTCCCTGTAAATAGAGAGACACATCCTTCCTTTATACCTCAGTATCCCATCTTCACTAACTTTAAATTTTGATTCTATACCTGCTTCAACATCTTCCCTGACCCCCAATAAGAACTCATCCTCAAATTACATAAATGTAATTTTTTCCAGGTTACATTTTCACCGGTCAATGCTTACATGATAGTGATCAATCATGACATTATATCAATAGAGGAACTTTGCACCTCTTCCAATAATTTATGCTCCCATGCCATCATCTGAGCTGCATGGATCGACTTTCTACTTAAGGCGTCTGCCACAACGTTCGCCTTTCCCGGGTGATACTTCAACTCATAATCGTAATCCTTAAGAAACTCCTTCCACCTCCTATGGCGCATATGAAGCTCTTTCTGGTCAAACAGGTACTTCAAACTCTTATGGTCACTGAAAACCTCAAATTGTGAACCATAGATATGGTGCCTCTAAATATTCAGTGTAAATACCACTGCCACCAATTCTATGTCAGGAGTAGGGTAGTTCTCTTCATGTGGCCTCAATTGTCGAGAAGTATAAGCAACGACCCTACCATTTTGCATTAGCACATTTCCAAGACCCCTTTTAGAAGCATCTGTATACAAGGTGAAAGTCTGGGTAGGATCTGGGATTACAAGTACTAGTACAATAGTCAATTTAGTCTTCAGATCTTGAAAAGCTACTTCACACTTGTAGTTCCATATATACGGCTAGTCCTTTCTAGTTAATCTAGTCAATGGAATAGCTATCTATGAAAAAACTTTAATAAATCTCCGATAGTAGCCTACCAATCCCAGAAAGCTTCGGATCTTTATGAAACTTTGTGGTCTCTCCCAATTCAAGAGAAACAAGAGAGAGATGAAGAGCTTGGGAGAATGCTTTAAATTGCTTGAATGCTTGGTTGGTTACAAATGGCCCCCTTGGGGGGATTTATACTACTCCACCTCCTCAATGGACGGTGGAGATTTATTCGATCCGACGGCCTATAATCGCCTTCCATGCACCAATCTTAGTGGGGTCTACTGGTACTTCCTCATCTAATACAACATGACCTAGAAATTTAACTTCCTTCAACCAGAGCTCGCACTTAGATATATTTGCATATAACTTATGCTCTTTCAACACTTGTATCACCACTTTGAGATGCTTTTTATGCTCTTCCTCATCCTTAGAGTAAATGAGGATGTCATCAATTAAGACCACTACAAACTTATCTAGTAGTGTCTGAAGATCTAGTTCATGTAATCCATAAAGACTGTTGGAGCATTGGTTAGCCCAAATGTCATAACAAGGAATTCATAATGGCCATATCTTGTTCTGAAAGCAGTCTTCAAGATGTCTTCAACTTTAACCCTTAATTGGTGGTAGCCTGATCTCAAATCAATCTTGAAAAACATGGATGCTCCAGTCAACCAGTCAAGTAGATCATCAATTCTAGGTAAAGGATACTTGTTCTTTACAGTTGCCTTATTCAATTAGCGATAATCAATGCACAGCCTCAAACTTTCATCTTTCTTTTTCACAAAGAGTACAGGCGATTCGCTGGGTCTGGTGAAACCCTTTTCTAATAGCTCTTTAATCTACTTCTTCAATTCTACTAATTATGATGGTGACATTCGGTAAGGATATTTAGAAACAAGTGTTGTCCTGAGTGCAAGATCAATAGATAATTCCAATTCTCACTCTGGAGGTAGACCCATCATCTCTTTTGAAAACACCTTTGGAAATTCATTTACCACAACAATATCTTCTATTCCTTCTTCTACATCTCCTTGAATGGAGAAAAATACAATGTATGCTTGACAACCTTTACAAACACTCTTCTCAACTTTTACTACGGACAACAATTGTGATCCGCTCGAACTCATAGAGGCAACTGGAAAAGAAACGGTCTTTCTCTTGCAACCAAGGATGACGTCGTTCTCTGACAATCAATCCTTTCCCACAATCATATTTATATCCTTCAAGGTAGACAAACAAGGTCTATAATTGAGATCCTACTGTTAAACTCAATCATACAATTCAAGCAAGCCTTAGAAGTTCTAACCAAGGCTCCCGCCGGTGAAGAGATAATCATATTAAAAGGCAATTCATGTACAAATAATTTCAATCGAGGAACGCAAGCATCACATATAAATGTGTATCGCACCAGAATCAAATAAAGCATCAATCTCAAGGCCTTGTAGTTTGAGAGTACTTTTGATCAAGTTTGGTGCAGTACTAGCCTCCTGCTTAGATAAGGCGAACACTCTGCCTAGAATGGTAGCTCTAGCGTCATTGGCTCCTTGAGAGCCTTCCTCATAGAATCTAGAGATATGACCTGGCTTCCTACACTTAAAACAAATCAAGCAGTTTCCCTAGTGCATCCTCCCACATTTAGCACACTTCTGAGAATTGGTCATACTAGTAATAGGAGCGTGGAGCCTTTATAAGAATTCTTTCCTCCAATAAACTGACTCCTCTGAGGCCCACTGAATTAACTCCTCGAAGGCCCACTAAAACGATTCCTTGTGTAAAGTCCTTTTTCTTATAAAGCCAAATAACAAAACATTCAATCTAAAAACCTTTGACTAGTCAATATCGAAGCCATCATTGAGTGTTAAACCACAGAGGTTCAAACCAAATGTAAACCATCGATAAATCAATTGGTCAAAATAATTCAACAAGCAATAAATCAATCGATCAAATAAGTCGGAGTATGCATGAAGAGCCCTAATGTGACAATATATAATGATACACATAACTAAAAAGATGGAAGCACTACTTTTACAAAAAGTAGCTCAAGCTTCCAAAGACTTCCTTGACGGACCCGCACGGGAACTACTGTGACACCTCCTATTTCCCCTATATGCTCATATTAGATCACTTTTAAACCACTTTAGGCCTTAGATATCAAAAAATAACCAAAATAGTGAACCTGAAAATTTCAAAACGTTGTTACCGTTCACTGGTCAATTTTCCAGATTCTTGGCCCAACTTTGAAAAATCATAATTAATTCTAAAAAAATTGAAATTGAGTGGTTCCAATTTCTAAATTAATCTTATTAAGGGATATATAGGGAAAAAATACTCATTGGCCCAAAACCTTGCCCATTTGAATCAGTTTATTCTGAAAACAAGTACTGTTCAAATGGTCACTTTCTGTTTTTCCAGTTTTTTCGCTTAACTTTGGAAAATCATATCTCTTAATGTACACATCCGAATTTTGTAAACTTTATATCATTTTAAAGCTTAGGATGTGTAGTATTTAACTGAAAAGTTTCAAATCAATCGGAGCTCGTTTGCTATTTTCCATCGTTGTTGGCAACAGATCAATTTTTAGGGCCTTTGGAACCCTTTTTCATTGAAAACCAACTTTTCTTAAAAATCATCAAATCCTCTTTTTGGTTCATAAACCCACCTCTATCATGCATGATTACTTCCTTACCATTCCTTGGCACTTTTAACCTATTTTCATGCATGCATCATCACACATTCACATGCTACTTTAAGTAGAGGATTAAAGGCTACAAACCACAACAACTTTCAAGTAGCCTTAGCAACTCATAACGTTTACACAAAATTCATTCAAGCAAGAGCATCATCTTCATTCATCAATAATCTTTTCCTTACCCTTGCTTGAGCTTCCACCTACATGATTAGTTGGTGGGTAATGAGATTTGGGAATCCCAATAGCAAAACTAACTAATCAAAAACATTGTGAATGTGCATACCATAACTTTGAAACAAGTGTATGATCATACAATATGTGACACATCAAACTACAATTTATAATGCATATGGCCATAGCATCAAAGTCACATTTCATACACATATCATCCACTTCAATCATCATAAAAATTCATGCACTATTCACAACCAATTTTCATAAAGCATTAGTGAAGATTAGTAGTCTTGCTACCTTTTAAGCTTAGCTTCCGTTTTCACTTAAACTTTAAAGCACTCTTGGATTACTTCCAAATGTGATCTTGAAGGTCTCAACCTCCTAACCATGATACCAAGGCACGTCCATTAACTTCATATCATTAATCAAACAATAATTTACAAAAACGCAACCATACTCCCTCTTGCATTTTCAAGATCCTACAAGTTCAAGAGTTGACTTTTATGGTTCCTAATGCTTCTCAAATCCCTTTCATATTTTTACCCTACACAAAACTTCGTTTTGGAGCCAATGGAAGCATTAGAACAATCAAAATCCCACTCCCTCTATTTCTTTTTATTTTTCGAAAATCTACACAAAGAGGGAAGTTAGGTTTTCTCAACTTTTCTTTCCACATAATCATCTATTCTTGCTTTCAAAACATGATTGCATCATATGACTCAAACACATCCTCCCCCTTCAAGATCTCAAATGGACAGCACCTCCCCCTTTTGTTAGGGTTTCCAAAAATTTCAACAATAACCAAAACAACTCACAAACAACATCAAACTACTCTTTACTACTTAAGAAGAGCTTGCAACCTTTTGTTACCTCCAAAACCTTTCATTTTCAATTTTCATCTCTTGAAACCCTAGCCATCATCTTTAAAAAAGAGAGGCTTACTCAAGAAATCAATCGAGGAGAAAGGTAGTAGAAGGTTGCAAAGCTTGAGAAAAGATGAAGGTTTGAGAGCATAAGCGTATTATCTTGTTGTTGTGTGAGCTCTCTTCCTCTTCTTCGGAGCTTGAAGATGGCGTCTTTTTGGCTTGGGAGAGGAGAGAAAATCTGACCATAGAGAGAGGAAAGAGGTGGCGGAATTTTGAGAGGAGAGAGTAAAGAATTGGCTTATGTAAAAAGCCTCTTGGAAAATGAGTGGTTGAGAATTAATCTTGGGGACCGAGTTTTGGTTTCCATGGTTGTGGTTGTACCACTTGTCAAGCTCTTATTGCTTGGTAAAAAGTAATCTCTAGCTTCTCCTATAAGACTTGGTTGGGTTAACTAACTCCATTACTATCCAGTTACTTGATCCAGTTACACGTACTTCGGTAAAGTAATTTTATACGGGTAATTTCCTTTTTACTTTCCTGGAGATTTTCTCTCTCATGTGGCGTCATTTCATGTCCCAACATACCCCTGGGTTTTCCTTGCAATTCGTCAGGTTTCCTTGATTCTGACGGAACACCGTAAAACGTGCTTCCGGAGGCCAATGTGACTTTAGGGCATGGAAAATTTCTAGAATTTTCCCTGATACTCTAGCCCTTTCCGTTCCTCAAAATTCTTCCCGGATTTTCTGTAATTAATTTTCTAAGAAAATCCTTTTTTCGGAGTTTTCAGGTACCTTTATCCTCATAACTAAGGAACTACCTTTACCAGATACTGGATAATAATTTTATAAAATAATTTAGGACCCATCTAAACTTTTCTCAATTCGGGCCTCCGACGTTTGAGGACTCCTGCTACCTCAAATAATTATTTCTCGGTTGTCCCGACATCCAAAATACCTTAATTACGAAAATGCCACTGCATTTCCTTTCTCTTTCTTACTTTCTCCATAATTACCAAAATGCCATTACCTTTCTACTCTTTCCATAATTCCAACTTTATCCTTGGTTAATTTAGACTAGGGAAGAGCAACGGGCGGGTTGGATAGCCCGTGCCCTAGCCCGTTACCCGCCCGTCAAACGTTTCACGGGTACGGGCTAGCCCGTACCCGTGCATGAATCCGTTTATACTCTTTTAAACGTGCTGCCAATAAACGGGTGGGTTTCAAACAGGTACGGGCAGACCGTTTTACTGCAAGAAGGTTGATGTTGCAGAGAGGCACAGATAGAAGGCAAGGACAATGTTAAAAACACATGGCAGAGAAGGGAAGAACATTTTCCTTTTATAGTGGTTTTGTCTATCTGGCGCCTATTCACCAGTGACCAGATGAGAGAATAATAATCTATAAATCAAACAAGAAGCTTACAAATACGAACATGTCAACCGTGTTTTAAAGCTAAGTTTCAGTAAGAATATGCAGATGACGCGATTAAGAGTATGACAGAACAATCTGAAATATTTTATTTAACCATGGAAGAAAAATGCTACAAAAGAAAAGTTATTCACCTTATTTTCTTCCTCCTTTCCAAGTCATCCCTCAACTTCATATCCAATGCATTTGATACAACCTGAGAATACTTGCCAATTCAGCATTAATTTCTCCAGCTCGGCAGCACTCAATTCTCTAGCCCTGATAGTAAAATACCAAACTTTCTAGCATTAATTTCTGACAATAAAATACTAAATATCAAAACGACATAAAGCAGATGAAACACGTTCTGCAATAAAAACACGTTCTGCAAATTCAATATCAGCCTTCTTGCAACAAATGTTGGTGAATCACTGCATCAAAATCGCTGAAACACGTTCTGCAATATAGAAGCACGTTCTTTGATCTTAAGGGAAACAAATCATAATCATCAAACAACAGCCATATTAAAACCAAAATGAAAGAAAATCAGCGAGCCATATTACAATATCAAACCAGCAACCATCAGTGTTCAACATCAAAAAATAAAAAAAATGGCATAAGTTTAGCAACCTTTATCAAAGGCTGTATTATCAATGTTCAACATCAAACAATAAAAAAATAGTACAACAAAGTACACATAAAAGGAGAGGTAAAACATCAATATTCAACATCAATCTTCAGCTTCATCATTATCATATTTAGATTCACTTGAGGAAGGGGCTGTATTGGCACTTGTGGCATCTTCCTCTACAAAATAAATTAAATGAAATCATATCCAATAATAGTAATAAAATTAAAAATCAAATCAACAATTGTATTGAAAATACCTGTAACAACACTCTTACTATTATCAAAGTTTTCAATATCAAAGTCTTTGTTAATGGGAGGATTCTTGGATAGCCAATTTTGGCCACATATGAGCGACTCAACCATCTTTGAAGATAATGAGCTCCTAAAGGCATCTAGTACTCAGCCCTAAGTACTAAAAGCTGACTTTGAAGATACAGTAGACACCGGTGAAACCAACAAATCACGTGCTAATAGATGTAAAACTTTATATCTAGAAGCATTGCCTCTCCACCATGACAAAATGTCAAATTTTGGATCATGATAGCTAATTAATTCAGCTTGGAGATATTCATCTACTTCTGAAAGTTTCTCCACACACACATTGTCTGCAATGGCTAAGAACTGCTGCAATGTGTCATCAATTGATGACAAGGTCATTTCAAGTTCAACCCCTGGATCATCACCACTGTTGTTAACTTCTTGCTCCATTGTTGGTTGGGACTCATAACCACTAGCATTATTCGTATCAACATAAGAAGAATAATGATTATATAAGCGATGCAAAACATCTATAATCCTCTTCAACATAATTTCACGCATTGTAGGATCAGGAAGCAAGTTTTCAAAACCAATTTTAACATATGTGAATTTGAATCGAGGGTCTAATATTTGTGCTATCACCAATAAAGGATTCATTTTTTCAGCTTTTCCCCAGTACCTATCAAACTTTTTTTGCATTCTTCGTGCCATGTCATTCAACAAATCATGAGAACTATCTGCACTTTTCCTAAGGTTTGTTTGAATAGACTTATTCATTTCCTTCAGACCTTCCGAGACAATCAAATTTAAAATGTGAGCAGCACACCTCAATTGTAAAAAATCTCCATCACATATTAGACCATTCCAACCTCTCAAACGTTTTTCAGATAAGCCATTGCAGAATCATTGGAAGAAGCATTATCAATTGTGATTGTGAAGACTTTATCAATGCCCCACCAAAACAAACAATCCTCAATCTGCTTGCTAATGGTTTCTCCTTTATGATTGCCAATAACACAAAAGTTCAATATTCATTTCTGCAAAGTCCAATCATCATCAACCCAATGAGCAGTTAAACACATGTAGTTGATGTTTTGAATTGAAGTCCAACAATCTGTAGTCAGGGACACACGAACTTTAAATCGCTTGAAATATTTTCTCAAACGTTTTGCTTCTTCTAAATACAATTCCAACGTGAAGGCATTTGAAATCTAGGTTCAAACACTTTCAACATTTCTTGAAAACCCTCGCCATCCACAGTTCGAAATGGCATCTCATCCTTGATAATAAATTTTGCAATAACCTTTCTACATCGGTCTTGATTGAAGAGGTGATGTGTCAACGATTGATTAGAAGAAACTGACAACAAACTTTGTGATTTGCTTACTTTGTGTGGATTCTTTAGACACTTTTCCAATTGTCGCAACAATTGTTTAGTCCCAGTATTAGTAGGATGACTAGCAAAATCTCTGCCACAATAATTGCACTTTGCCCTATGTTTACCTTTTGTTTCCGATAGTGGCAACCTTTTGAAATGGTTCCAAGCATCAGATGTCTGCCTCCTTTTTTCCTAGTAGGTTGTGTTGTTGCTGCTTGTCCCTCTCCCTCATTGGTTATTTGAATTTCATTCTCACTGGTTGGTAAGGATGAGGTAGTGCCTCCTCCATTAGCTGTAGATTGCATATTTTAGGTTGGGATTTAGATTTTGCCAGTGCAAAAAACAATCTGTTATCAATAAAAAAATATAATAACGATTGCTTCTAGTCTAGTAGCGGGTATTCATTTCAGGATGCAGAATGAATCTTCTTTTTCATGAATAATGACAATAAAACACAGCTCGGTACCCGCCTACTCGGTCTCGGTAGCGACGATCAAATGCGGAATGTCAATCTAATTAATCTAGGGCACAACTGTACAGCACAGGCACACACGTCGGACAACACGGGAGTTGGGAGTAGCAAACATACAAACACCTCAAGTAATGTGGGCAGGGGCACTGGGCAGACACAATATGGGCTCAGATTTTGGCATTTGCAGCTGGGCCTGCACCTTTTGAGTTTTAAAAACAACTTATACGGGCGGGTACGGGCAGCCCGGTGGCATACCTGTAGCCCGCCCGTTATTATTTACATGGGCAGGTTTTTTGCCCGCCCGTAACGAGCTACCATTGGGCGGGCCCAATCCAGGGATTTTCCTCTGGGTCCGACGGGTTCCACGGGTAACGGGCTTCGTGCTCTCCCCTATTTTGACTTTTTGGTCAACTTTAACTTTTTCGTCAACTTAGACTTTTTAGATGACTGTTGACCAAATTATCAAAATGTTCTTATTATTTGATGACATTTTGTGCCCTGGCCCTTTTTAATCAAAATGACCATTTTACCATTGTCATTTATGCCAAATGACCATTTTGCCCTTTAGTCATTTTTACTTAAAATTCTCAAGACTAGGGACTTAGTCACTCATGATCTTCCTTATCCATAGGCATTTTCCTTTCTATTTTTCTTATCTATGCGCCTTAAATCATTTCATAATTTATCAGTTTGGTCCTTATTTCCATTCACGAAATTTAGGATATTACAACTACCACCTGAAAAAAATGTTAAAGCAACAGGGTGAGACAAACGTCTCAGCAACAAGCAATTACATCTCATTAGGCATACGAGTAAGTGCCCATGAGGTGTCAAGTGGGATGGTCACATTAAATAGAATAGCATAACAAAATGTCACTTAATCATCTTATATATAAGCATACATATTTATCAATTAATGACATCATAATCTCATGTTTATCTCGTCATAAAGTTGCACAAAAATCAATGCACAAAATTTATTTCTCTGATCTCCCTTATTCCTCCCTAGCCTTATTTCCTCTAAAGGGGGGAGAAATGTAATATCCATCCTTTACTGTAAATTAAAATAGAGGCCAAAATGATAGTTATGAGGTAAGATAAGGCATAGAAATAAAAGTACAGAAAGAGAATATGTCAATGGACTAAAGAGATCCTGGTCAATTTAGTCCTAAGACTTTGAAATTATTAAGAATGTAAGCCAATGACGTAAATGTCATTAAGTATAAAGACCAAGGGCAATATGGTCATTAGACATAAAGGGCCAAACCGATAATCAAAATCCGAGTTAGAGCCCATAGATAGAAAGCACGGAAAAAGATGATGCTGATGGGCTGGAAAACCCAAAGTCAGACCTGGATCAGCGGGAGAAATTTTATGAGAACTCCGCAGTTAAGCGTGCTCACCCTGGAGTAGTGTAAGGATGGGTGACCTTCTGGGAAGGACCCAGATGTCATTACATGAAAAGACTAAGGGAAAAAAAAGTCAAGGGCAAAATGAGAATTACGAAAAAATAGACTAAGTAAGGACATTTTGGTGATTAAGAGATATGTAAGGGTATTTTGGTCATTTGGCAAAGTCAAACAGTTGATCAAAATATTAGAAAAAGTCACAGATGCCCAAAAGATAGAGCAGAACTCACTGATTAATAGAGATTCGACAGATTGTTGATGTTAGATATTGGTTTTGATGATGTCAAATAAGAGCAAAATGTTTTTACAATGCAAAAAGTTTCACAATACATATTTTTCATGCATAATGATTTTACAATGCATATTGGTTAATTAATATTTGTGCATTCTTTTATTTAGAGGATGATGTGGTTAAATAATTCAATTTGTAGTTTAAAATGTTTTAAATAAATGTTTTATCATCATATATTGTTTAACCATTCATCTCAGCTTCATTTAGATGTTTTGAACTGTTTCAGGAAGTTAACACTCGAGCACAAAGTTGAACACTTGAGTGTGATGAGTTTTCGGGGCTTCCTGTTGAGTTTTTGGGCTCAACACTCGAGTATTGGGCCATAATACTCGAGTATTGACATCTGGGGAGTCAACACTCGAGCACAGGATCACAACACTCGAGTATTGACCT
>JANTPZ010103923.1:0-14858 GCA_025593235.1 Vachellia pachyceras
CCTTAAATTGAGATGGCTCGTAGGTGATTTCAGCCACTACAGGTGGGTATTTGCGAATTTCGTAGTCAATGGTGCATTTGATCACTTCGTAGTTGGCCGGACCCTTCACTCGCTGCCCCTCTTGCAACGAAACCGGCTAAGTCTCCTGCCTCTTCTCCCACTGGTCCGCCGGTGACGTCGGCTGCCGCAATTGTAAGGCCCTTTCCAGTGGTTGATGGATTTAATCAATCGTGACGGTTCGTGTGTCGCGAGTTTAGGATGAAGGAATGTTGTGGAATCGAAATCATAGAACGGAAGGAGAAAGTGGAGCAGATAATACAGGAATAGAAATCAAAGAAAGATAGAAGAAAGATTACCTTGATCTCCTTGGGTGTGTTTGGTTGGAAGGGAGGGGATGGAATGGAAGGGAAAATGATCCCCTCCCCTCATTGGTTTACAAATTTAGAGGGGAGGGAAACTAAAATTTACCTTCCTCTCCCCTCCATTACCCCCATTTTGGCTCCCCTCCAAATTGGGGTTTTTTGGAGGGGAGCCAAATTTTAAGACAACTATACCCTTACACATTTTATATTATTCCATTAATACCTTTAGGAAAAAATTATTTTTATTAATAAATATTTTGTAATAAAATAAAAATAAATAAAAATATATTATAATCAATTTATATTATTATAAAATTATATAATTGTAATTTAAAATATATTATAAAAAGTAATTAAATATTTAAAAAATATATTTTTAAAAATAAAATATTAATTAAAAGCATATTTTAAAATAAATATCCTTAAATTAATTAGAAATTGAAATTAAATAATTATGATCAAGAATATATAATGCATATTAATGAAAAATATTAATTACCATGTAAGGATATAATGGTAAATTAATCATTACCTCCCCTCCCTTTCTCTTTTGAACCAAACACAAAATTCATTCCTTCCCCTCCCCTCTAACATAACTAAACAAGGTAACATTAAACCCTTCCATCCCTCACCCTTCCCTCCTATCCATCCCCTCCCATCCCCCTCCACCAAACCAAACATAGCCTTAACGTAAGATCCTGAGATTTATTACGAAAAAGAAAAAAAGGGTAAACAAGGATGACTTTTGATATAACGATGGTCGATGGTGTGTGTGTGTGAAATCAAATTAATTAAAGTGAATAGTTGAAAGCAGAATTGATTAGTGTCAACGTACATGCTACACACACCCTTATAGTAGTATGAACTCAATCTCAGGCTCAACAACACATTATACTGTTGTGTTCAAACCAAAAGGCACAGTTTAGAGATTCACAATCACTATGCTAATGTTTTCCCAAATCATGGTTATTGACCTAATAAAACAAGCTTAATTTTAATGTGGAATATCCCAGCAGCTTCAGATAATACCAGGTCGTCCCATTTATTAGTGGTGCAAGATAATCGCTTAGTTTGCTGTTCATCACTATCGATTTCATTTTGGTGTGTGTGTGTGTGTGTGTTAATCATCAACAACTCACAACAGCAGTTACACGCACACACATATGTTTTATTCTTTTATTATCTTTTTATGCATAGAAAGACAGTAAACTAGTGATCCAAAATTTTAAGGTTGATTATTAGCACTTGCTGCTATAAAAAAGAGGAGGAGGAGGAGGAGGAAGAAGAAGCAATAGATGTTTGTTCCTGATGAGATAAAAAAGGTTTAATGCCCAAAATAGATTGCCTTCAAAAAATTAATTAGTTGTAGAGGCGAGAGATTATTCAATCTCATAAACTGGCACGCCCCTCTTAATGATAGTGAAGTAGCTTTCTTGTTTTGAGTTTCAGTACGAGTAGGTAGGAAGAAAGAGTTAGAAATTTTCCTTCAAACCAGGCCATAAGCTCGTTCCAATTAAATAGCAAATGGAGATCTCTCTCTCTCTCTCTGTGTTATATAGACTCTCTCACTGGAAGAGATCGTACCACAGAGAACAAAAAGAGAGAAACTAAACTCAGTTACTGTTCCATATATGATTCTATATCTGATTACAATATAGCTTTTACTGCTTAATTATTGGCTTCCTGATTAACATTCCTAACTCTATATTAATTAAACCCTTCATTAACTACCCAAATAATCAACTTCCTCTTCTTCTTCTTATTATATTTATGTTATATTAACACTTGCGCTTAACAATGCCATGCAATGCAAGAACTTCTCAAAAAAGGAAAAAAGAAAAGAAAATTATGTTTACATATGATCACTAAACAGGTTGCTGTGTGTGTCATATCGGGCAAATTGAACACTCAAAATCAATATATAATGTATAGATATGTAGAACTTATATATCATGTGCGTAATTCAATCTTTGAATTTCATATAATAAATATATATAGGCTTATTTCTAGATATATTAACAAAAACACATATCTAGCTCTGTTATTAGAAAGGATATTTCCGGGTATATATAAAACCACATCCTTCGATAGCTCATATAAAATAAATTTAATTTGATACTAAATATAAGACTCATAATCCAATTTAATTTATCTGTCAAATTTATAGTCTTCTCTCCAAAGAACAGTCATGATGAAATATGCATATTTAAGGAAAATCAACTCATAATTATTGCAAATAACTAATATAACTAACTTAGTCTCTATCCAAATTAATTATAAAACTCTTATATTAAGAATGAAGGGAGTAAAAGTCTAGTGTTTATATAAATATGTGACGATGACAGTGAATCTGAGGAGCTGCGTTTATCGGGTATAGCATGTTATGCAAATGCTATGCAATATTTACATACAAGTAAGGTGCAAGAAAGGGTTAAAGATATCTGTTATTACAACTTCACAGCTAAAAGAAGATATATATATATATATATATATTCCACTGAAAGATAGTGTTGCTGGAGAAGGTTTGGCCAATGTCTTCCTTAGTAGATGAGTTTAACATATCCCCCAGCCTATAACACTTCCGATTGATGTAATTCCTGCGGAAAGCTTAAGGAAATAAAGTTATGCCCTCCCCAGCAACTACAATTTTTGTTTTAGTGATTTGCCTTCTGTGTCTATTTGGATTAGTGTTAGAAGTAACTTTTCTAACATGATTTACAATCTACTAAGTAAGCTGTAATATGAATTTTGCCTTAACTTACATCAATGTCCTTTCAGAATGTTATAGCGAATAGACTATAATTATAATGAGATATTGATGTAAATCTCATTAGCTAGTAATGCTGGGGAGAGAATGTTGGTGCTTATAACTCTTAGTGGTATAGAAACCGAAAGAGCTCAAATGAGACTCTAGAAAAATGCTCTCAAGCTTCTTATTATTGTTCTACCTCTTACAAAGCAAATGGCTTCTTATTTATAGCAAGAGAGGGCCAGACAATACAATAACATCTCTTAAAGAGAGGTTACATGTACTTATAAGGTTTTATTGTGTAAAAACGAAACTGAACTTTTATTATCATTATGGCCAGCATTTCCATCTCCCATCATTATACTCACTTAGCCTAGCTAATAGGTGTACCATTGGGGACGAGTGAGATGGGATGAAGAATTGATTTATTGGCATTCTGTATACATACTTATATGTAACCTATGAATGAGATTACCACTGTTAATAAACCAAACATTAATTCCGTTGGGAGAAATGAGTTTATAGATTTCGAGGTATTTTACGGATTTTAATATGGTTTTACGGATTTCAAAATGATTTTTATGGATTTTGAGATGGTTTCTATAAATTTCGAGATGGTTTTATCTTGACTTACGTGTACCGTTGGGAAACGGTGTTTCCAAACAAGCACAATTATATATTTGTTTACAAAAGTTCCATTGAAAGAAGTAAATTTTACATGATTCATGAATATTGCTCCTTTTTCTAATGAATAGAATCTAACCATAATTATATACACCATAATCCTTATAAATTGTTTGATGCATGAAAAAATATTTTTAAAAAAAGAAAATGAGGAATACAATAAAAAAAATTAAATAAGTGCCTTTTTAATTATTTTAACAAATCATTTTCTTTTATGTATAAAACATTACAATCATTACTTTTTTACAGTGTGACGATGGAAGACTCTACAATTAATACTTTTTTTTCATTCTCTCCAGTCTATCATGTTTGTATAATCATTATTAAGAATATTATTAGTTTCTTCTTTTTTTCAAAAAATATAAGAACGCGATGATATTTTATTTGGACCATTTCCTTGCAAAAAAAATCATATTCTTTTTTTATAAGCAAATATATTTTTCCTCCTAAGTCAATAATTTTTGAAGGATTATTGAACACTAAAATATAGACACATTTTTCCGTAAAAATTTAGACATTGATTCGTTATATTATAATAAAAATGATCCGCCACTCCAATCTCATTGATAAATGGCCCTGTTTGGAATCATATTTAAAAAAGTCAAACGTGCGTTTGACAGCGTTTTTCTGTAAAATGAGATAATCTCCTTCATATATTTACCTCATAAATGGTAAAATTATTTCTCCACCGCGTTCTCAAACAGACTCAATATTGATTTCCAAAGAAAATGAGCTTTCTTAATGCACTCTGCGTATTTATTTCAATGCGGTGGTTTTAAAAGAAGCTGAGCTTCATTGAACATTATTAAAAAGGTTATTTGAACAACATTTAAAATTTTCAATTATTACTGTTATCATTTTATTTATTATAATTGAAAGCAAAGTCCATGAAAAAGGGGAAAGAAAAAGGAAAACTTTCCTTTTTCCAAAAGGGATCTTTGTTGCCGAAAAACAAACAATAAAGAAAAATCCATATTATATCCTACGTGAGATCAACAATGGCATTAAACAAAGTTTCTCTCACTTTTTTTAAAGCAGAAGAAATTTCTATGTGAGGTCCTACATAAATTTTGGAAACTTTTTTTATTAAAAATATGATCTACAAAGAATACAATAGGGTTCGGGAGTCAATTTTATGTGGGGAAAGTGTTAGACACCCTACAACACTGAGAACAGTTACTCTAAGTTTATTATTTAAAATAATATGGCCTAAAATATTTTAATTACCAAAAAATAATAGAAGAATAAAAAATGAAAAATAAAGGAGAAAGAGAAAAATAAAATAGAAAAGAAAAAACAAAAAAAAATACTAAGAGAACTACAAATTAAAGAAAAGAAGAGAAAAGAAAAGAAAAGAAAAACGAAAAAACTAAATTAAACTAAAAATAATAAAATGAAAGAGAGAAAAATATTTATAAGGTTAAATTTGACTTAGGATAAAAATCTACGGTCTACGTATCCTTTAAAGGGATCAAAGCCCACATAGTTTGGGACAAAAATGCTTGTCAGTTGGTTTGTATTTTCAAGAAAAGATTTTATTTAATTTACCAAAAAAGGTATTTTCATTTGGTTGGTATTTTATATAAAAAAAACTCTTATTGTTTATTTCATGAAGGGAAAAAGGAATTTCTCAAAACAAAAAACTTTAAATCCTATTTCATGAGGAGGTTCCCATAACCTCATATGGAAGTACAATCGGATTTGCCCGATAAGGTTTTAAAAACCTCACACGGCACAAAACTACTTGCAAAAGTTTCCCTTTTGTTTTTTTTTTCATAAAAGGTGTTCACTTACTTTTTATTTAAAAAAAACAATGAAAGAAACTCATGTTTCATACATATTATTCACATAGGTACATCTTGCCTCCTCTCACTTTCTCCTCCAAAAAAGAACCAACCCCTTGCACCAACCCTTCCTCTCCTTTTTATAGAAAAGAAGTAGGGTTTCCAAACACATTTTTTTATCTTCGTTTTTCATTTTTTATTAATTTTTCAGACGTAAAAACTATTTAATGTGCTGCCAATCAACATAAATGAGAATTTTCTTATTTTTCAAATTTTTTTCAAACCTAAAAGCTACTTAATGTGGTATCAATCAACATAAATGACATAAATAAGGGATTTTTTTTTATATTTTCATTTTCATTTATTTATATTTTATTTCTTGTTGAAGAATCATACTTTCCTAATCTAGGCCCAATCATTGTTAATACATTTTTTACTTTTTTATTCCTTAATGATATTTCTTAATTTGGGAGTCAACCATCATAAATAAGATCTTACATGAATTTACTATGAGGAAAACTTTCCTAAATTTCAATGGCAAAACGATCATCATAAATGACGATTTTTAATAGACATTATCCCAAATTACAAAAAATGATCAGAAAGGACTATTTTCTTAATTATTATCATTATTTTATGAGGCCCGGGTAAAATCTGGTGTCTATTTCCACTTCAAACTTCATCTCAATTGCCAAAAGTGCACATGAGAATTTCTACAGTGGGCCCCTCAGATTCCATAACCAGCCACAGGATTCAATTTTCTCCACAGTCCAATATATCTTAATAACCAATTGTGGGGGAGAGGGAGAGGGAGAGAGAAATTACAGGGAGGTCTGAAAAATCCTAAACCAATATGTGATCTAAAATCTTCCTTGTTACACAATGTGCAGTTTAAGAATTTCCTATGAATCACTCCAAACTCACTCATCCAAAATTTCCCAATCTGTGTTTTCGTCTGATATCTCTTTCATCGTATTGATTAAAGCCATGAGAGCGCAAGTGAGGATGTGAGTGAACAGGGGTGAAAGCACAAGCAGAAAGCAAAATGATGGCTACTCATCAAACATTGAGTCCATCAAAACCACACCGCTTTTCAGTCAGAGATTGCTTCCTTGGACTTATCACTACAGCACAGTTCACAGATGCCTGCAACACAGTTTAAGTTCACATGATCCATTCATCTATTGCAGCAACAACACAGTTAATTGATCATTGTGTGTGTAATTGCTATAATATTACTAATCAAAATAAATATGAAAGACTCGTTCATTTCATTATCATTGATTATCTACTAAAAATCTTCTCAAGAAATTATACCCCATGAAACCACAATAACAAGTTTTCTAGAAAACTTCTGGGATGATTTTAATCTTCAAAATAATTCTAATTTTTGACAACTTTCATCTCTCAGTTTTTAACATGCGATATTATGAATGAATCCTATATATATATATATATATATTCCTGTAATGAGGCAATGGAGATCATTGTTCATGAAGATAAGGACACAGGACAGGGGAATGACCCATGTGCAGCATAAACAGTAAAGTCACATGCTGAAGACTTCTCTTGGCTTAAAACGAAAAAGAGAGAGCAGCATTATTGAATATTTCTAATTCTTTCCTTAGGTTAGTTTGTTCTAGCCCACAAGTTTTTCACATGGCAATCAGGGTGGTAAAATATAAAAGTAATAGCAACATAGCATCACCAAGACCCCAACCGAACCCTGAAAAGTTAAAAGAAAAGAAAAACTAGAAAGGAAATGGGAAAAAAACTAACATTAGAATGAAAACTGAAAACTATAAACATAGCTTCTGAATAAATAGAAAGGGTTGGGGCAGTTTTTCTTGGCTCCATCATTCACTATTTCACTAGGTTATTGAGTCCAGCTATGGAGTCTAGGTGGGTCCAAGCATTTTGTCATTGTCATTTTTAAATTCTGAACCATCATTCCATCCTAGAGCCTCTTAGCTGTTTATGGAGTGAGATTATTCATTAAATATAGGCCAACCAATAACAACTACATTTTTCATGTGTTTGTTTCTTTCATTTTTTATTTTGGATGCAAAGGCCAGGACCTTCCCCATGGCCTTCCTACACGTTCTTGGTCACATTTAAAGTGGAAATATTCTAGGACACTTTAAATAAATAGATAAAGCTCCTTTCTTTGTTTTTTTTTGTATGATGAATTGATAAAGCTTAGTTTAGGAATAACACAAACTTTTCTTTGTAATACTTTTTAATTTGGAAAGTTGCTTTTAGTAATACTTTTCCTGTTCTATATTAACATCACTCATGTTTTTTAAATAATCACCCGAAAGAAACTTTGAGACTTTTTTTTATTTGTCAATAATACGACCGATAATGTTGTTTATTTAATGTCAATTAATTATTTTGTTCTCCTAAAACACCCACAGGAGTTTTGATCAAGTAATCATCAATAAGAAAGTCATAAGCTTTTACCATACCTTTTTTTTACTATAGAAGATTTTACTTTTCATTTCTAAAAAAACAGTAAACAAATTTTTTGTTAAAAAAAACCCACAAAATAGATCCTCAAACATTCAAAGCTGACCTCAATATTTAGATTGAAGAACTCTGCTTGTATTACTATTTGTATCTATTACGGATTTGTTTGTTGAAGCATTTAGAAAAACCAAACGCACGTTCAACAGTATTTTTCACAAAATGAGATAATCTCATTCATATACTCACCTCGACTTACGTAAAAGTACTTCTCTACCACGTTTCCAAACGGGTACCATGTATTTCTCACATGTATTTCTCAGCCAATCAAATAGAACACGTAGGTCACTTGGAAAAAAAAGAAGATATTTCTTAGTAGCATAAATTGTTTGACTAAAATATTTATACAATTGGAATGCTTAAACACAAATTATCTCCACAACCCCAATTTAATTCCAGACATAATCAAAATGTTAATATTATGGACTTTTTAATTATTTCACCTTAGAAGTAAAACCGAACAAGATCTAGAAAATATCAAAAGCATAAAAGACAGAGACAAATGAACGAAGAGAGAGAGAGAGAGCGTAAAAACTAAAAATAAAGCGCTCTTACCATCACTGAGAGCCCTTTTGTATTTGTACGACTTTTAAATTAAAAATCAAAATATTAAAAAAATAATTAACTATCGAATTTTATATCACATTCTAAACTGTGTTTAAATTCCATTTAAAATTATAAGTTTTACAAAATATATTAATAAAAATCAATTTAACTTCTTAATTATTCAAAAAAATTGTAACGGATGCTCTTCACCAGGCATTTTTCCTCTCACATAATCTGTTTCGGAATCTTTGTCCGTTTTTCTAACCCAAAATGAGCCATTATTTGGTTCATAAACGGTAGTGGATTCTGCAGATTCAGGCACAGAAAACAGCTAGAATCCACACGAAATCCACGAGAACGATTAGCTTGATTTGCAAGCAGAATGTAAGATGAAGTTTAATCAGGAAATCTCAATTCTAACTATACCAATTTTGCAGGAAGATGGAGTGAATGCTCTGAAACCAACTTAGAAAAGCGAAATTTGAAGTCTAGCTAATTGGAAAGCAAGGCGGAATGCCCAGGAAAGAGTCACAGTGAATCACATTTTGAATGTTATGAAAGAAGAGGAAGGGAGGAGAGAGAACCTGAACGCTGGGAGAATCGAAGTTCATGATCCGGATCTTAGCTCCTACATTACCGAAGATCCGCAACTCCACCCGGTCTTTGACGGAAGCGTCTTGGATTAAATCGGCAGCGTCGGCCTGAAGCAAATTGACCCGATCGACGACGATTGTGGCCTGTACTTGCCTCACACTGTGTGCTTCCTGGTAGAATCCAGGCACGGAAGCTTTGCCCAGCGGGATTCCCCTGTACATGACCGTGAATCTGGACTCTCCGTACTTGATCCCGACCTTGTTAGGGTTAACGGCGGTGAAGAGCATCATAATGGTGAGGGAGAGAGAGGCAGTAGTGGCGGCGGTAGAGCCGTCGTTGGGAGCGGCGAAGGATGGAGCGTTGGTTGTGATGCCCAGGGATTGGACGGTAACCTGCTGAAGCTCGAACTGGGGCTTCTTGGGCTTGACGGCGAGGAGGATGACAAGGAAGATGGCGAGGGCGAGGAGAGCAAGGAAGGAGAAGAGAAGGAAGAGGCAGCAGCAGCAGCCTCTGAAGGATGCGGAAGAGGTAGGGGAGGAGCGATACGACGGCGTGGGATAGTAGTAGCGATGATTGCTTGAGGAAGAAGCTCTGTGATCTGAGTTTGTAGTCATTCTTAAGCTCTCTCTTCCCCTCTCTCTCTATATGATCAATGTCTGGGTTAGCTACTGAGAATCTACCATTCCAGAGTATTTGTAGTTTCGAATGGGTGGGGGGGGGGGGGGGGGGGGGGGGGGAGTGTGTGGCCGTGGGAGGGAGGTTGAGTGGATACTGGAAGAATGAAGGTGGTCGTGGGTGGTAGTAACAGCATCCTGCTTGACCCGGTAACAATTAAGTACACTAAATAATTAAAATTAATTTAATTACGCCAAATGAATAAGAATCCGATTGAGTTAGCTTTTCTAATGAAAAAAATGATAAAAATAATTTTAGAGAAAATATTTTTAAAAAATAACTCCTAAAAAGGTAGAAATAAATAGTCTCAAAAAATCATGGATTTTAATTCACAAATCATGATTTTCTTGCTAAAATATATTGTGAAGGAACAAAGGCAAGCAGGTGAATTAAATAAAATCACTATTTTTTAGGGTTAAAAGCTATTATAATTATAAATTTTAAATAAATTTGTCCGCTCTGTTTCTAAAATTATAATTTAAATCAAAATTATTATTTCAAGAGTATTACAAAACAAGCTATGAGATTATACAACCTATAGAATTATTTCTTCATTTTAAGATTATATCAATTTTGAAAAAAAAATTACACGATTCATTCTGCATAGATGACGGAAAGATAACATTGGTAGAAAAAAGACAGATAATGCATTCGTTGGAAGAGTATTTTACGTAAATCAAAGTAAGTATTTGAAATAAATTTATCTCAATTTGTATGTAATGTGATCTAAACGTGATAAACAAACAAGCACAATAGAGATGTGGCTTAATATATATATTAGGTTTGTTTGGAACACCATTTTCAAAAGCTAAAAACGCGTTCAACAGTGTTTTTCTGAAAAAATAGATAATCTCCTTCATATATTTACCTCGAATTACGTAAAAGTACTTCTCTACCACGTTTTTAAATAGGCCCATTATGTTTTATTACGCTTATACCTCCTGAAGGAAAAAAGATATCAATGATTATGCTCTCTTCATTCCATGTCTTATTTTTTTTTAATTTTGGATTAACCAGAAGGCTATAAAATTAAGTGAGTGATGAGATGATTGAAGCAAATTTTTTATATATTTAAATTAGTAAATTTAGGTGAACAAAAATCTTAAGCCTCATATTAATAGTCCTTAAAAAAATATGCTAAATGAAAGGACATGAAATCAATCCTACTCGTCACTTCAAACTAAGTGCTTGTTTGCCAACATATTAAAAAGCACTTCTAGAGTTCTAAACAATGGTTTGTTAAAAAGTTTCCAAACACTCACTATTCCCAAACACATACTCTAAAAGTGTTCACCCTCTTATCAAATTAAACAAAAACCACCAACAGAAATTAAGTTCAACAGGATGTGTTAGTCTCTCGCAATATTATAATATTATGACAAATCAAAATTTAGATCACGTTGAAAGACATTATTGCTTCCAGAAAAAAAAATCATGTACTTGAAAAAAAAACATTTTAAAAAAAGACTTTGAAATGGAAGAGGCTAGACCTACCTAGGATTTAGTAAAATATAACAAGCACCAACAGTCCAATGTTAGTGGTCTGTTTCAGTGCGCTTAGGGGGAGCTCTGCCCCATAGGCGCATGCACCAGGCTGGCTGGCAATGCCATCATAGGAATTGCGAAAACTTGGAAAAGTCTCTGTCCTCACAAACAAGTAATTTTTCCTTTTGCAAATCCAAGTTACATTAAACTCATCACAGAATGGTAGGATAACACAAATTTAACAGGACGCCCAATAAATTAACCACATTCTTGTGAAAGATCAGTGGAATGGCAGTATGCTAGAAATGTAAACTTTGATTAGGGGCACAAACCCACAGGCAATTTTGAGCATTACTCTAATTCCCCAAATTACACCAACTCATCGATACTAGGCCCTGAAACAGAAACTACAGATGTGATAATGGATGATGTCACAAGAAAGAAATATACATCACTAGGCATATCAGAAACAACCAATAAAACTACTGCATCAGATCAATAATTTTTATGGAATCGTCAAAGATTCTGGAACATGCCGACCCATCACTTCTGGTCCACATTATCAGCATCTGCCACACGATCTGCACTGAAACTACCAGCTTCTGCCTTGCTAGTTTCATCAACCCTTCTACCAGAATCATCGCCAACAAGTACATCGTCCATGATATCATCCTCCCCAACATTTATATCCTCCACATCATCATCGTCCACTTCATTGTCACCTCCCCCAGGAATCTTTCTTTTCTTTGGACCATACTCCAACCTATGAGTATCCAATTCTTTGTCCATGGTTTCCTGTAAATCCTGGTCGTTATTTGGTTTCCTTGTTTTTCTTGCGTTCTGCCATCTCTCCAACTCCTTCTCAACATTAGCAATATACTGCTCGCCAATCTGTTTCTGATATTCAGATAGTTCCTCTCTTCTTGCATTCTTCCATTCAAGAAATACCTGTAAGTTCAGAGGTAAGGATCAATATACAAGCCCGATATTGTGTGTGATTTCACAGGTGAAGAAAAAATTCTCAGGTTGTTTAGCTCTGAATCATTACTTAAATGCATCTCTAGTTCAGTGCTATTTAAGGTGAACTATAGATGATAATAGGCATGGGCATATGCCCATTAGATTAGTAATACACTAGAGAGGTATAAGATCGCATGTAAAGAACTAAAATTGGAGAGTACCCTCCCAAATATCCACCTTGCCCCAAGAAAAGATATCCTACAAGTTTTTCAAACACGAATGGACCAATTTGGGGTGGCTTTCAATAGTTAACCACATAATGCTTAAGATTAAAGACCAAAACAATGGGTGTGAGCATAAATTTAATTTATAAGCTTCCAATGGTCCCACCTCTTCTATGCGCTTTTCTGAGGCCACTTCATTTTCATCCAAGGGCTTGTTGGGCAAATAGTAAATTGGAGGTTCTGTTTTAGTCCTGGAAAATAAATAGAAAACAATCCTTAAACATAAGGCAAAAATGAAAAAAAAATAAAATAAAATTTTCAGCTCTAACAAAATCCTTCAATTAGCAGGAAAATCCAGCTATCAAGTTGTTTCAACACTACAATTCACATGAAAAGAAACTCAAGAAACTTATCTTCGTCCCAACAAAATGTGAATATGGACACTTTTGGACGAAAATTAAAAATAACCTGCAGATGAATAGATAATGGCATGATGTCAGGTAAAGATGTCCAGTTGTTGAAGTGACCAGCAAACTGTCATGGGAAGGTTCCCGCCTTGTACGATTACAGTTGAAGGCACAAACCTTATATAATTGCATAGCCTTTTATGATGCTCAATCCACCGAAGAAACAGCAACTCCAATTTCTTTTCTTCTGTCTTAGCAGCCACGCGTGCTCTAAGAGTCTGACAAGAAATAGGTCAGACAGAAACAAAAATGTTAAGAACTAATGGCAGCCTGATCATTAATTCAATATGGAAAGCAAAAAAATATTTATTTGAATACCAACCAAGTCTCTCCTCCGCTTTTCAGCAATCTGTTCACGTTCTTCTTTCCGAAGCCTTTCACTTTCTTCACGCGCTCTTTGCTCAGCCTAGGAAAAAAGTCTCAAACTGTTTGAGATAGCTACAAATTTCTAGGAGTTGTCGTGCATGCGTGCCTGAGTGTGTGTGTGTGTGTAAGAGAGAGAGAGAGAGGGAGGGAGGGAGGGAGACAGGTTCAGCTACTCAGTGCAGGGTATTAAAAGCTGCATCTACAACTTGACAATGGTATTGCATAATTTTCCATGCAAATTTACATCAATTATGAGATATGATAAGTGTAATTGTTCAGCAAACTCGTTTGCAAATGGCCTCGCAAACATAACATGCCATGACTATCAATGCCACATGATTAATATACAAAATATGGAATCAGTATCATGCCCCATCATCGATCACTAATTAAATGCCCCACTCTTTTTTGTTTATACAGACATTAGAACATGTCAAAAGGGTATTTCTATAAGCATCCGGGCACACCCCATTAATAAAACAATCAAGTTGTTTAAGTGAAATTTTTACAACTAGTCGCGTGATCCCATTAACAATTGTTCTATAGTCCTCAGCTTATGATGGTGAATTGACTGAATTCATCTCTAAATGCATCTATAGGTTAAAGATAAAGGAGGATTTAAGTGCTTCATATTCTTAACCAGTTAAATGAGAGAAGCTTCAAATAGTAATAAGCATGCACTTGACTTACTCTTTGCAGAGAGTTAGATCTTCGCATGTATGCTTCTGTTCCTGAAAGTTGCATATCTTCTTTTCTGAATTTCTGGGACGGTTGAGGATAAAACCAAAAACATAACAACATGAAAACAAGAGTCGGTGCATTCATAAAGGGATCAGATAAACCAATTAAAAAATAGAGAAAACGGCAATATAAAAATGGTGAATGATGCAGACCATTTTGTTAGATGCAATATGTATCATTGCAATTGAGCTCGTATTAGATCAATAGAAGATGACAAAATACACTTGACAAATCCATGAACCATGAACACTAATTTCCAACAAACATCTCTTAGATATATGTCAATTAAGTGCACACAAGCTAGGCATATGTCGAATGTAGAGAGACAACATAAAGGTAACAGTAAATAAACCGCTAAATTGACCTCACAATGCAGTGGTATAAATGTAAATGGAAAGCAAGAAAGCAATTAGTCATTCATACCTCTAAAGTACCCAAGAGCTGACCCAGCATTCTTTTATTTCTATTAACCAGTCGTGGATCCTCATTCTTTGGCAATACCCTAGGAACAGGTTCTGCAGCAGGAATCTCAGAATCCTTAAGGAAAACAAAGGTCTATAGCATTAGATACATAACCCCAAATAGACCCTTCATTGAAAGGAAACGTGTACATTTACCATCTTTGAAGTTCTTTGATCGTTATCCCTTCTAGACCACCCACTTTTCTGGAAACTGGATGGCTTCCTATCGCTCTG
>JANTPZ010103925.1:0-15761 GCA_025593235.1 Vachellia pachyceras
AAGGTTTAGATTTGATGAGACATTAGTTGATGTCAATCTTGACAAGTACTCATATTGCTAAAGAGGAATTGGTTAGAGTGATTATAAAAAAATAATGATCTATCCCAACTCATTAGATATAGACTTCTTGATTTGATTTACATGGTTCAGATCTAATTTTTTAATTTTGTGAAACAACTTTTTTTAATAGGTATAAAATCTAAAACAAAAATAATCTCTTAGCCATAACTTTTTTCAAATAATATTTTTTTTATAAAAATTGCTATTTTTAAAAAAATCATATCTGGATCATTTATAATCAAATTTGAATTATCTAAATCTAATAGATAAGGGGAACTCATCACTTTAATAAACACCGATTCCATTAATAAGTGGAGTTTGCTAGATTTATGGAAAATGTCAGGTTAGTTAATCGTTAACCAAGAGTCATGAGATTTTTTTAATTTTTTAAAGAGAAGTTCAAAATTAAAATTATAAATGCAGATTATCAAACTATTTTTTTAGAAGATAAGTGAGACTTATTTTTAATATGCGTTGAGAAAAATTTAAGCAAAAATTTAGTTAGTTCAAAATTAGTAAATGAGTGGGTACAAAATAAATTACATAGTACTAATATATACCTAATTTCTTTCCATATGCATCCATGATTACGCATTTAGAACTAGAATTATAGACATTTTTAATAAGATCATGATCTTCATCAAATTAGAAATATATGTTGGTTTTAAATTTAAAAAAACGGCTCAAAATAATATATAAAGCGAAGTTACAAAAGCGTTTCTGACGGGTTAACTAACTAGTGTGTTCGGGTCAATCATAAAAACCACTTTTGGACTTGAAAACCATGGTTTGGATGAAATGTTGCCACAAATATGAAAATTTTACAAAAGTGTTTTTTTTTAAATTTACCATCAGTTTCCAACTAACGCATTTAATAAATAAAAGGTTTCAAAAATTGAAAGAATTATCATCAAGTTCTAATAGTAACTGGTTCGGTTGTTATTGACAACTGGTGAGGTTAATGACAACTCGACCAACTGGAATCTAATAGTAATTTTTATAATCTTTTAAACCTTTTGTTTATTAATTTCTCTATTTAGAACTAGATGGTAATTTTTTTATCTAAACCCATGATTTGGGTCTCTAAAACCATGTTTTGAAAAAAGAAAAAATTACCATTTTTATTTCTTTCCGACTTTTACTTGGTTGTTGGAGTGATCATTGTTGCTCTTCCCAAAATGGCCACTCCTTCGTTCTGTCTTTAGTCTTTACAGTTCTTTTTCCCCATTTTTAGGCTCCTTTATTAGTAAATGATAAAAAAAATAAGTGAATACAGTTTAAAAGCACCTGTGCCTATAAATATCATATTAGTCAAAATTATAATTCATGTTACAAAAACGTCACTTTTATTTACCTTTTAAGATTTCATTTCTACCGAGCATATATAGTTTTTTTGTTACGAACATTGTATGTGTGTGTTTGAGAATTCCGTTGGGGAAAGTAGTTTTGTTGGGAGAATAGAGTTTACAAATTTCTAAATGGTTTTATGGATTTCAAGATGATTTTACGGATTTTGAGATAGTTTTATCTCGGCTTCCATACTCCGTTTTGGGAACGTTCCCAAACTAGCACTATATATTTTGAACATATGCATTTAATTATTGATAAATTATATAAAAATACATATTGATCTTAGCATATATATTATTTATATATAGCTTTAAATAAATTATAAAATAAATTTTATTTTTTATGCAATTATAATATTGGCCCACGTCATTTTCCATAATTTGCATGTAAAATAAGTTTAAACTGATAACAATCATCTAAAAATTCTCATTTAATCAAAATCAACAATACAATCTACCCTCTCTTTTTAACGTTGCAGAAAAAGCAGATAAAATTTGTAGGATTGAGAATAGAGGTGAGGTTGGAAGGGGGGTGGGGAGCGATAGATTGGGAGATGAAAAGCAGAACGGATGAGTCGAAATTCAACTCCGGACAAAGCCGAACCGGTAATGGCTTCAGATCTTTTGCTTTCCCCCTGAATTTATGTGAATGCTATCTCTCAATTTATTGTTATATAGCTAACTCCGATTTTGAAGAGGGGGTTCTTAGCTTGTAAGGCTTTATGGCCATTTCCGCCGTTTCTTCCCCGTTCTTTCGTTATGTTCCTCTATCAGTTTCTTCTTGTTTGTTATTCTCTGCTTGCTTCTGCTTTCATTCTTTTACTTCTTCTCAACATTGTTATTTTCTGCTTCCGATTTGTTGCACGCATGTGTGTGAGTCAAGTTGTGTTTATTTTTTGGGAATGATTTGAGGGGAAATGTTTGTGATGATGTGGGAGGCGTAGAATATTAAATTGGAGACTGATGAAGAAATGAGCTATGTACTTGTCGGACTATATACAGTTAAGAGAGTTAGGGAAATTTATCCAAGAGATCTAGGTAAATGGTCAAGAAGAAAAAAATTTAATTTTTCAAATATTGTTTTTTTATTCAATTAAAGCTTGACATTAATCATTGATTTTAAAAGAAACCAATGTAATTAAAGGGAAATTTATTAATAATTAAAAGAAAACTTGGTGTTGGTATAGAGCCTTCACAGTTTAACATAGTCTGAACTATTAATATTACATTAATTTGTCGAAATCAATCTTGTTGTAAACTATCTATATTATATGTCGACATCAATCTGACATGTACAATTAAGATGGATTCTTAGTCAAAACTTAACAGGAATTTCACAAGAGAAAAACATGGCCTTTCCGAGAATAATGTACCTAGTGATGTTCTAAAAACCTAGTAAATGGCCTCTCCAAAATCGTGGTTGATATCCCGCACCATGCAGGCCAAATATTTTGCAACTCTTAAGACCTTCTCTGTAGGAATGAGTAATCTCTAAGTCCCCAGTTTGAAAGTAGGAAGGTTCTGTAATGAGGAATATCATCAGTTTGTCTCATGAGAGGGGAACAAATAGAGTGCAGGCACGTGGCCTGTTTTCCGAATTGTTGTTGCATTCAGTCGAAATTGCATCCAACTTACTTTTTAATTTCGATACTGCACTCTTCCACATATCCCTTTCATATTTGTGGTCAAAATACATGAACAGTGATGTCCAATAGGCAATGAAGAGATATAACTTAAGATCACCTTCAACTAGAAGTGATATTAGGGCTACACAGGCACAAGATCCTGAGGTAATATCTGATGTAAATACATACGCATACGCGTATGATAAATATCCACAAAATTTTTAAATGTTCATTAAAAGGTGATATATCTAGGAAATGCCATCCGACAGCAACGCCTAATATTATAATGAGTTTTTTGAAGCGTTCATCTCGTGGAATATCCCTGCATAACGTAAGAACTTAGTCAGAATTTCTATTACTATGTCATCACATTAGAAGTTGGTTTAATAGTTATAATAAATACTTGAATATGGAAAATTCATGCTAATAATATATCTGTGTGTGCAGTGGCGGAGCCACTCTATGTTGAGTGTGGGCAACTGCCCCACTCAACTTTTGGATGTACATATAAATACTTGTTAGATTTTTATTTTGCACCCACTGATTTTTGAGATTTGAACCCACTCAAATTATTTATACTTGTAAGCCTGTTATCATTTGTTTGAAAATAAAAAATTGCCCCCACTGGTATAGGGTCCTGGCTCCGCCACTGTGTGTGTACCCTACATCATACAAGCAGGGAGAAGCTTCTTCACTTCTTATTGTAAGGTTTATAATATAATAAAGAGAATTGTATAAATATGTATGTTGTGTACATTATAGGACATATTAGAATGCAAAACAGAAAGGAGGAAATATTTAAATTTTGCCGGAAAAAATTATTTGTTTAAATTTATATGTATCCTAATTACAAAACTGTATCATTGCTGGCATGATAAAAACCTTATAGAGTTGAAAACCCTTTCTACCACCTTTTCTCCCTATTTTTACTGTAAGGTAGCAATATTTGCTTAAAAATATGTACCCCCCTCTGTTTACTATCACCAGACCTTTCTTTTTTAAGGTTATATATTCCAATTTATAAGACATTTGGCTATATAATTTTAAATCTAAAATGCCTCTAACAACTAATGATTGATATTAGGAATTAAGAAAGGATTGAATATTTCTGGGATATCAAATAACAGAAACAAGTACTAGCTACAAGTAGTACAGCGGCCATGGTGGCCGGTAGTAGAAGTGGGATTGAAGTGGCAGGAAAGCTCAGAGGAAGAGACCATGGCAAGAGCTGAAGCAGAGCTAAACAGGTGGTACCAGAGCCAAGCTGATATGAAATCAGATATGTGAAAGATTACATACCTCAGGAGATTAGCCACTGAAGCAAAAGAAGTCATGTTGTATATTTGAGATTTAGGAATATACAAATATGGGAGAATCTAACTTGTGTTTTGCTTCTTCTTTCTTTCACCTTGTCCTTCTCTGCAACTTCAAATACTCAGTCAATAATGAGAGTATGATTGAGAGTTGATAATCACAAGATGAGATTGGCTTGAGAGGAAGGGCAGAGTGAGGGGGTATTCGTAGGAGAGATTGAGCCCGGTTTTTTTTTTTTTCGGGTGTGGGGTTTTTATGAAAGCAGAAGGAGAGATTGAGCCTGGTTTTGTTTTTCGGGTGTGGTGTGGGGTTTTTATGAAAGCAGAAGAAAGAAGGTTTATTTCAGTAATTCGTTTGCTGTAGGCGTGTGTAAGCTGGAGGGGATCTATCTCTCTAGCTCAGCAAAGAAGACTCTTCAGGCCAAGGCCAATGTGACATTACTCCGATTTCATTGTTTACGGGGTAAACATTGTTATTCAAAAAACTTTTGAGTACCCGTTGCTGCTTAATGAGAACTTCTGAATCAAATTTACACTTTAACTCAACATTATTTATTCTGTTAATTCTTTAATGCTCTTTTGGAATGGGAAGAAAAATCATGAATTACGCAGTGTTTTTAATATCTTTGATAAAAACTACCTTTTATTTAAAAAAGGTAATTGATGAAAGAGTTTTTGCTATCACATTTTTTTCTTTATACTGAAAAATTTAGATCTTAATGATATTTCTCACTTTTCATTTTGAAAAAAAAGGCTAAACAGTGATTCAGATCTTATAATTGTTACATTTACATTTTCAGTTTAGTGCCTAAATTTATAAAATGTATTTTCAGTACTTCTAATACTAACATGTTAGAGTAATTAAAAAAGGTTGACTCCACAAATTTAAATGATGACTTAACAACGTACTTAACGTTTAATCATTCTATATGACATTTTTATATTATGAGAGATGAATTGTTGATGTTCAAATGAATCTTTATCAATTTTCATTAGAAATTATTTTCATTCTGTTAATTTAAATTAAAAATTAATATGTTAACATTTAATTCCAATATCACCATTTAAATTTGTTAAGCTAATATATTTTTATTAATGAGGCTAACATTGTTATGGTCGAGTGATCAAAAATACAATTTATGTACTTTAAAGATTAAACTAAAACTTTATATAAATTGTTTTCATTTGGATTAATTAACAGTGAATTAGTATAATTTCAAATTATAGTAATTTTATAAATGGTGTGTGTTTTCTCAATGTTAAAAAGGACGTATGAACGAGTAAAAAGACATATGGCTCATAACTGCAGATATGGAATATGTGGGGAAGGCGCCGAAGATGTCAATCATGTGCTGCTTCAATGCAATCAAGCTTCTGCCTGTTGGAGGCTGGTCTTGCCACACCACAATAATTCATGATTATTGCTCTGCCCCTTCGATGAATGGTTGACCAAAAATCTCTAAACAGTAGATAGTCATCCGGACTGGTGTATTACTTTCGATATTATATGCTGGAAATTATGGGCTGCTAGGAATCAATTTATATTTTGTAATAGGATAGTTCATCCTCATCGTCTGGTTAATGAGATTCTTGGTCTCAGTGAGCACACTAGGAATGTCCAGGAAATCCTCAGCTCTATTGTCTTAGGCTAATTCTGTGTTTGTTGTGTCTCTTTTTCTTCCTTTCCGCTGTTTGTAATCTTTTTTTTTTCCAGTTGAATAATATTACCATCTTTCACTCAAAAAAAAAGGACGTATGATCAGATAGATAATGAGGTGTGTGTTTCCCTTTGTATATAGACTATAGGGAATGAAAAGCGTGATTAAAGTAAGTATTTTGTTTTTTTGGGGTCGGTAGGTGAGTGTGGGTGAGAAGTAGGAACCAGATCCGACCGGTCGGGTTAGACCGGAAATTGGTAATCCTATTTTCAATCCGGTCTAGATAGTATTTTGAACTTGGGCTTTTTAAATTTTTTTTAAAAAGAAAATAATGATTTTTTAATGTGGAAGGTAAAAAAATAAAAAACAAAACTTCTTTCTCACACAAGCTTACTGTCATGTCTGCATCTATTCATCTTCTTTTTTATTATTTTTAAAAAAGGATGAATTATTTTAAAATTTTAAATTTGAAAATTAAAAAATATAAAAAAGAACCATTTATATATAGATTTTAATATTTTGTTAGAATGAATATTTTAAAATTATAAATAATGTTGAATAATATATAAGCTATAAGTATATAATTAATCTGGTAATTGTTTCTTTATTTATAATGAAAGTTACTATTTGGTTTTTTGAAGTTTCAACTTTTTGATAGTTTGATTTGTTAACATATGATGAGATTTATTTTTTTTATTTATTACCGGTCTAATACCTATTTAATTTTGGCCTGATCAACTGACTTAAGTCGTCCGATTTCATGTGCATATGTGAGAAGGGGATGGGGTGTGATTGAGGAAGGCGTGAGGAGGGAAGGAGCAGTTGGAAACGCGTAGGGGAGATGGGTCCCTCATCCATCATCTTTAGAATTCCGAATTTCCTTTCTCGAGTTCGTCTTTTTCCTTGGGATTTGGAATCTTCACTTCCGAATTTTTGAAGACATTTTTTGTAATTGTGAAGAATAAAGGCGCATACTTGTGACGAATTAATAGATCCCCACGACAAAATATTGGACAAATACAAAAGCTAGGTAGTGACCTTTACGAGACTCAAACTAGACTTGTTAAAATGTGGTGGATAATTTTTGAATGTTGAAACGACGACAAGGATTCACAAAACTAATAGGTTGAACGTCCCTCTCATAGGCAACATTGCGTCAAGAGTAGTTTTGTGCATGTTTTGAAATCTCATTTTCCTAACATATGTGTAGGCTAAGTTAAAAATCATCTCGAAATCCATAAAAATCATCTTAAAATCTGTAAAAACCATATCAAAATCTATAAAACTATCTCAAAATCCGTAAAATCATTTTAGAATCCATAACTCATTTCTCCCATTCAATTTCCCAAACATTTGTACGCAACGATGAGGAGTATTCGCAAAACTAATAGGTTGCACGTCCCTCTCATAGCCAACATTGCGTTAAGATTAGTTTTGTAAATTTTGGACTGGAAAAGAAGTATTTAAAGAGACAGTATTTATAAATTTGAAATAAATCTCAAATTAGTAATATCTTTGATGAAAAAAGTCAAAGGTCAATCTATGAGAGATTGGTTTTGTTTGAAACCGTTAATTAATACAAATGAAATTAACAAAATTAAAAGGATGCCTTTCCCTGACCAGAAACCATACTTGCTCCTAAATGCCATGGTCTCAAATTTGATTCCTTCTATTCCTTTTGTAAATGTGAGAGAGAGGAGGGGACTATATTAGACGTATTAAAATATTATAACAAGGAAAGAGAAAAAAATACAATATACATAATTCAATCCTCCTTATCTTTATCTTTATCTTAAATCAATAAGGATTGATTAGCTTTTGATTTTTTATTTGGGGAATTACTTTGAGATCCCAACAATAGGACTTGATATACCAAAAAGCTCTAATGATAGATGAGGATAATAAATATATTATCATTTTTTTGCATTGAAAACTATTATTACATACTCATAAGTTGTTATTCGACGTTTGAGTGATTAAATTTTTATTTTTGATCTTTCAGTAATTTCTTCAGAGTATTTTTTTTTTGACAAATTTAATCTGAACATAGAACAGTCAAAAGAGAAAAATAGGCAAAGAGGCAAAACAAGCACCCTGTCAATTGACAATGGTCGTTCTTTATCCACGCTCCAACAGATATTTTCAATCTGACAGTTACAGTTGCCACCAAAGTAACTATCTAATCCAACGATCCACAATCAATTTCCCTGTCTCCGAACGTTAACGGGGAAAAAACAGATAAGAAGGAGCGAAAGCCGCAGAGGATAGAGATGGCGGGGGTCGGTGAGGCCAGCACTTCCGTCTTTAGAGCAGTTGGTTTTTTTCCAATGATGAAGAAGTCTTCACAGATGCTTGCTGGGCACTTTCAAATCTGAGGCAGGTGTTTGGGGTCTATTAGTGCAGCTCCTTCTGCATCCATCTCCTTCGGTTCTTATTCCTGCTCTTCGCACAGTGGGATATATTGTGACTGGAGATTATATGCAGACTCAGGTAAGGGCTTGTCGAATCTGCATAATTACTTGATACATGTATTCTGTAAAATGAATTTACTTCACTTTTGTGCAATTCTGTCCCACTTTGTCATGCTGCAACTTTCCCAACAGCTGAGTATCAATGTTGATGTTAACATATTGATGAACTTGGGCGGTTGAACTCTGTTTCAGTAGGAATAAGATTAAAATCAGAGGATATTTAAGGTTCATTGAGAGTTGATTTGGGATTGTACTGGTGTGGCACTGAAATACATTGTACGGGCAGTGCCAGTACCCCCTCCCCCTTAAAAAACTAAAACAACAAAAAAAGCATGATTAGTTTGGTGTAATTTGTTTATTTTTTAAATAACTACAAACTTTTTTCCTTTTTTGATTTAGCAACAAATTGAGTGAACCAGCTTAACATCAATTCAGAAGCTCATTATCTTGTATAAAACCAGCATCAAAGCCATGCTTGACCTGACTGACTCCTGGGCTGCTGGCTTAACTGTCTTTTGTAGAATGATTGAGCCCAGTTCTTAACAAAAATGTTATGCTAAATGCCAGAGGTCTATCAATGTTAAAAGGCATCTTACTGAAACAGAAAGAAAGCAAACCTTGCGGAACATCTGGGAACTATAGGGATGTCTGGGCATTGAGTAGGTGATGAGTTCATTTACATACTCTGAAATGTGATCGTAATTTAGTTGACTGCATAAAGGGTTAAAAAATAAATTAACTTTATTCATGCACATGGTTGGTTTCAGCCTGGTGTGTGGTTGTTAAGCATCTAACTTGGAATCATTTGGGAAAACAAAGGGGCTAATGCAGGCTGGGTTATACATTTGTTAAATTCATTGCATCCATTAAATAAGTATCTTTTCATTTCTTTTGTCATTAATATGCACGGTTGGCCATGGTTTTCCGCTTCAATGACTTCACCGATTTAAATGGTCTTCTGTTTCTATATTTGGAATTTCCTAAGTTTGATTTAACCCTTTTTTGGGTAGAGTATTCTTAATCATGGTGCACTGCCATGCCTTTTAAGCCTGTTGTATAGATGGTGGCAGTGAGAAGCTGAGAAAGGAGAAAACGGTATAGAGGCAGATCAGAGGGCTTCAAATTCGACTGGGGCAACGCCCGAACGGGTAGTGGCTTCGTTCAACTCTCATCAGTTCATCCTATTCATTCTGTACCATTCTTATACAGTAAAGTAGACCAGATCTCAATTTGAAATTGAATAGCATAGCTGATAATTTTTCCTTCCCTTCTTGTCTTCGCACCCTGGAATACCACAAATGGAAATGTACGGAAATGGGCCAGTCAATTGTTTTTGTAAATGAAAACAGTTGACCTCTTGTTGCTCTGATAAAGTTGCTTCAATGTCGAAAAAATGCAGCGATGCTTTATACTTAGCTATATCTGTGAGAAAAAAGACCACTGAGATCAGGAAAAGAGCATGTGCTTAGTTTTGCGTGATTGCTGGAATAAATGTTGATTTATAACAGTGGGTTTCTTATATGTTCCAGGGCTTGAATTTGCAGCTTGAGGTTTGGACTGTTACTGTAAGAATTAGAAGGTCTATTTTGGAAGCTTAATTTTTGGTTCAGACACTGTTTTGAAGTCAATTATTTCGATGCGATAAACTAGTCTTAATCTAATAGGGCCATATTCCGCTTTGATCCATTAAAAGAAGTTATAGATCAATGATTTTCTTGTCAGCACAACTGACATAGCTCATCAAATTCTGATTTATTGATTGTTGTTCTTGCCAATTCACACCCACCATGGAGTTCAATCACTCCAACTCTCATCATGTTTCAGAAATGCAAAACCATAGATGACGTGAATCAGATTCACGCAAGAATGATCACAACTGGGCTAATCAACAACTCGTCTTTTACTACCAAACTCATCCTCACCTTTGTTTCTTCACCCGACAAGCCTCTTGTTGAGTTCGCTCGTCACATTTTCTTCAAGCATCATGCTCATGGTAATCCTTGAGAAGAAGAGGACCCTTTCCTCTGGAATGCCATACTCAGAGCCTACTCCCATCGTTGTTACCCAAGAGGAGCTCTGGCAATAATCTGTTTGATGCTTGAACTTGGGGTTTGTCTGGATAAATTCTCATTTTCTCTGGTTTCGAAAGCTTGTTCTCGAGCTGGTTTGATGAAAGAAGGAATGCAGATTCATGGGTTGTTGTGTAAACTGCAAATTGGATCTGATGTATACTTGAAAAATTGCTTGGTTGGTTGTTTTCTGAGATTTGGGTGCATTTGTTTTGCCCGCCAATTGTTTCGCAGAATGACTTGTCATGATTCTTTCTCTTATAACTCAATGATTGGTGGTTATGTCAAATATGGGATGATTGGAAGAGCACATGAATTGTTCAATAATACGCCTCAGAAAGAGAAGAATATGATTACCTGGAACTCAATGACTAGAGGGTATGTGAGATCTAAAGATGGATTGAATGATGCCTGGAATCTATTTCTCAAAATGCCTGAGAGAGACTTGGTTTCATGGAACACAATGATTGATGGATTTATAAAGCTTGGAAATATAGAAGTTGCTCATATATTGTACAACAAGATGCCCAAAAGAGATCTGGTTACATGAACTACTATGATAGATGGTTATGTGAAATCAGGTAATGTTCTTTTTGCGCAGAGATTTTTTGATGAAATGCATGAGAGAAACACTATTTCTTGTAACACCATGATGGCTGGCTATGTTCAGAATGGTTACTGCGTTGAAGCTCTGAAACTATTTCATGATATGAGAATAAAAGCACATACACAAACAGATGATGCCACCTTGTTGATTGTTCTTACAACCATCACTCAATTTGGACACATTGAAGTTGGAACGTTCATACATCGATATTTAGAGGATAACAATAGTAAATCTTTGAGTATTAATCTTTGAGTCTATCTTCTCTTTTTAACGTTACAGAAAAAGCAGATAAAATTTGTAGGATTGAGAATAGAGGTGAGGTTGGAAGGGGGGTGGGGAGCGCGAGATTGGGAGATGAAAAGCAGAACGGAGGAGTCGAAATCCCCGGGGGGGGGGATTGGGAGACGAAAAGCAGAACGGAGGAGTCGAAATTCGACTCTGGACAAAGCCGGTTCGGTAATGGCTTCAGATCTTCTGCTTTCCTCCTGAATTTATATGAATGCTATCTCTCAATTTATTGTTATATAGCTAACTCCGATTAAACTTCAATTTGTTAAGTGAGCTCTTTGGTGGTGCTTTTGAAGAAGGGGTTCTTAGATTTCTAGGCTTTATTGCCATTTCCGCCGTTTCTTCCTCGTTCATTCTTTGTGTTCCTTTATCAGTTTCTGCTTTTGTTTGATATTCCTCTGCTTTCATGCTTTTACTTCGCCTCAACTTTTTTTATTTTCTGCTTCCGATTTGTTGCACGCATGTGTGTGTGTCAAGTTGTGTTTATTTTTGGGAATGATTTGAGGGGAAAAGTTTGTGATGATGCGGGAGGCGTAGAATATTAAATTGGAGACTGATGAAGAAATGAGGTATGTACTTGTCGGACTATATACAGTTAAGAGAGTAAGGGAAATATATCCTAGAGATCTAGGTATATAGTCAAGAAGAAAAAATTGAATTTTTCAAATATTGTTTTTTTTATTCAATTAAAGTTTGACATTAATCATTGATTTTAAAAGAAACCAATGTAATTAAAGGGAAATTTATTAATAATTAAAAGAAAACTTGTTGTTATTGAGTATGCTTAGTTTAACATAGTCATGAACTATTAATATCACATTAGTATGTTGAAATCAATCTTGCTGTAAAACTATCCGTATTACATTGTCGAAATAAATATTACATGTACAATTAAGATAGATGCTTAATCAAAACTTAATAGGAATTTCACAAGAGAAAAACATGGCCTCTCCGAGAATAACATAGCAGGTAACCTATCAGTTCTAAAATCCCAGTAAATAGTATCAAAAGTATACCAAAATCTTGGGTGATATTCTGCTTCATGTAGGCCAAATAATCTGCAACTCGAAGACCTTCTCCTTATGAATGCGTAATCTCTAAGTCCCAGTTTGAAAGCAGGAAGGTTCTATAATGAGGAATATCATCAAGCTGTCTCATGAGAGGGGAACTAATAGAGTCTAGACACATGGCCTGTTTTCGAATTCATTATTGCCTTCATTTGAAATTGCATCCAACTTACTTTTTAAATACGATACTGCACTCTTCCACATATCCCTTCTATGTTTGTGGCCAAAATACATGAACATTGATGTTCAATAGACAGTGAAGAGATATAACTTAAGATCACCTTCAACTAGAAGTGATATTAGGGCTACACAGGCACAAGATCCTGAGATAACATCTGATGTAAATACATGAACGCATATGCATATGATAAATATCCACAAAATTGTTGAATGTTCATTAAAAGGTGATATATCTGGGAAATGCCATCCAACAACAATGCCTAATATTATAATGAGTTTTTTGAAGCCTTCTTCTCGTGGAGTAGCCCTGCATAACATAAGAACTTGGTTAGAATTTCTATTACTATATCATCACATTAAAAGTTGGTTTAATAATTATAATAAATATTTGAATATGAAAAATCCATGCTAATAATAATATGTGTGTGTGCAATGACATAACATGAACCAAAACTAGATACCCTACATCAAAAGTGGTTGGCAAGCTCAAAGGAAGAGACCATGGCCGAAGCTGAAGCAGAGTTAAATATGTGGTACCAGAGCCAAGTTGATATGAAATCAGACATGTGAAAGATTACATACCTCAGGAAATTAGCCATTGATGCAAAAGAAGGCATGTTGTGTATTTGAGATGTAGGAACATACAAATATGGGGGAATCTAAGTTGTGTTTTGCTGCTTCTTTCTTTCACCTTGTCCTTCTCTGGTGTGGATGAATATACGTGTTGAGAATATGATTGAGAGTTGATAATCACAAGATCAGTTTGGCTTGAGAGGAAGGGCCTAGGAAGAGGAGGGGGTATTTACAGGAGAGAAAGTGAAGACAATACCCGCTCTTATATCCGATCGAAGAGTTCTTAGCTTTTTTATTATGTGCTTAGCTTTTTTTGATATCACGACACGATAGAAGACTAACTTTTTTTTTTTATAGTGCTTAGCTTTTTTGATAAGGTTTCTTTCAGTAATCCGTTTATGGTAGGTGTGTGTAAGCTGGAGGGGACCTATCTATCCATGGGTCAGCAGAGAAGACCCTTCATGCCAAGGCCAACGAGACATTACTCCGTTTTGGTTATTTCTGGATTGATATTGCTCTTCAAAAAACTTTCAAATACCTAACATTACTGAGTGAGAACTTTTGGGACAAATTTATACCTTAACCCAACATTATGTATCCGGTTAATTCTTTAACGCTACTCTGGAATGGGAAGAAAAATCATGAATTACATAGTGTTTTTTAATATCTTTGATAAAAACTACCTTTTATTTAAAGTGGTAATTGATGACAGAGTTTTTGCCATCACATTTTTCTTTATACTGAAAAATTTAGATCGTTCTCACTTGTCATTTAAAAAAAAGGCTAAACAGTGCTTCGGGTTTAATAATTGTTACATTTACATTTTCAGTTTAGTGCCTAAATTTATAAAAATGTATTTTCAGTAATTCTAATATTAACATGTTAAATTAATTAAAAAAAGGTTGACTCCTCAAATTTAAATGATGACTTAAAAATTAAATGTCGAGAAAACTTACTTTATGTTTTAATCAATATATATAACATTTTTATATTATGAAAGATGATTGTTGATGTTCAAATGCTTCTCTATCAATTTTTTATAAATATTTTTCAATATATTAATTTAAATTAAAAATTAATATGTTAACATTTAATTTCAGCATCACCATTTTAATTTTTTAAGCTAATACTTTTTACTAATGAGGCTAACATTGTTAACGTTGGATTAAAAATACAATTTATATACTTTAAAGATCAAACTAAAACTACATATAAATTGTGTTCAATTGGATTAATAGTGAATTAGTATAATTTCAAATTATAGCAATTTTATAAGTGGTGTGTGTTTCTCACTGTATGATCAAATAGATAATGAGGTGTGTCTCCTTTTGTACATAGACCACAGGTAATGAAAATCATGATTAAAGTATTTTTTTTTTTTTGGGAGGGAGAGGAGCGAGTGGGAGCAGCTGGAAACGCGTAGGCGAGGTGGGTACCTCATCCATCATCTCTAGGGCCGTTTGGTTGAATGAAAATTTCAAGGAAAATTGAAGAATGAAAAAGGAAAATTCAGATTTTTCACTGCTTTCAACCGTTTGATTGCTACTTAGTCATAGAAAATGGCTTTTCTATTTTTCTTCATGTGTGGGAAGATCTCTTTCCACAAAAAATGGTGGGAAGGCAATTCCATTAGATGAAGGAAAATGTAAGATACATTTACACCTAAAATACCAAACATAATATACTCATAGTCAAAAACATAAAATTATATAGGGTAATATGGTTATTTGACATAATTTTTTTATATACTTCACCACCATTTTAACCCAACTAAACAAAAATTTTCCTATCAAATCATTTTCCATTCTAGTGTATACCAAACATATCATGTTAAAAAAAAATTTCAGCATCTTCCATTCCTTTCCTTTCCCAATTTCCTTTCTCGAGTTCGTCTTTTTCTTTAGGATTTGGAATCTCCATTTCAGAAATTTTGAAGACATTTTTGTAATTGTGAAGAATAAAGGCGCATACTTGTGAAGAATTAACAGATCCCCACCACAAAAATATAGGACAAATACAAAAGCTAAGCAGTGACGTATGCTGGTGTTCTTTATTTACGAGATTCAAGCTTGATTTGTTGTTAAAATGTGGTGAAGTCTTGTATGTTGAAACGACGACAAGGATTCACAAAACTAATAGCTTGCACGTCCCTCTCATAACCAACATTGCATTAAGAGTAGTTTTGTATATTTTGGACTGGAAAAAAAGTGTTTAAAGAGATATTATTTATAAATTTGTAATTTGTAATAAACCTCACATTAGTAATGATTTGTTGTTAAAATTTGGTGGGAAATGTTGGGCCTACACTCTCGTTTGGAAACAGTATATTCATGCATGCAACCATCCTTATGACCTTATGCGTAGTGAATTTGAACTGAAATTTTTGATAAAAAATCAAAGGTAAAAGCTACGAGAGATTGGTTATGTTTGAAACCGTTAATTCATACAAATGAAATTTGCAAAATCAAATTTGATTCTTTCTATTGCTTTTGCAAATGTGA
>JANTPZ010103926.1:0-14849 GCA_025593235.1 Vachellia pachyceras
ATGAAAGCGTCCGTAACGGAGGAGTTATCGTCGGCCCAAAGATTCATCATGACGGGAGATGGATGCTACGTCGTTCCATCCACCAGGTACAAGCACTGAGATCGAAGGTAGAGAAAAAGCACAAAGTGTTATGGAAGGAGGAGGAAGTGGCGGACGGGCGGTGGCAATGGAGGGAGGCGAGAGGGGGAGGGAGAGGGATATGTTAAATATGAAGAATGCATTTCACCCAAAAAAAAAATTAGGAAGAATGCATTTGGCTTTGAGATTTATTTGCGGCGCATTTGGGTTGAATCTTGGCTGATGGAGGGACAGAAAAGGAAAGTTGGGCTTTCGGGGAAGAGGGGGAGGAGGACGATTTAATGGAAGATGAGATGAGAAAACGGCGTCGTTAAACAGGTTGAAGTGACTTGCGTGGACTATGGTTCGTTACAAGTGAGAGGGAATCTAGTCAATTACGCTGCAACCTGCAGGCGTATGACTTGCAGAGAGAATGACAAGTTCCGTGGATGTTCGGCACTTTCTCACTGAACTCAGTAATTTTCCAATTAACAAACTCTTCAAAAGTGATAAGATGATGAGGGGTGTACCCTACCCTGGATAAGAGGATCTGAGATAGATCCTGCATTGATTAGAGGGTTGTGTTTACAACATGTTATATGAAGATAATTAATTACCATTCACGTTGGGTGGGAGAGAATAATTCTCATACACGTCAGTGGGCTCCACTGTATTGGTCAGCTTCTTGTGCCATCATTTAATCAATGAAAACCTATTAAATGAATATTTAATCACGTAGAAGTGGACTAATAAGCGTTATGGTGTGTGTGTGTGTGTTGAGTGCCACAGAGCTTGATTTAATGTATAAAGCCCCACATTATATTTTATAAAATTACTATTCATATATAATAGATATATATATATAGCAACACTCAAAGTTTGAGTATGTAAATTTTGAATTAAAATGTTTTGATTTTCATGTTGATTATTGTCTTGTACGTCTCTAGCCTTTGCAATCCAATGACTTGACATGGCGAATTTACGTTCATCACAGTATCCATATAAATGATGACACATAAAAACTACATAAAGCCAGGTAATTTTTTTTGTTGCCACGGTAATGATTCTTTCAAACCCAACGATGCTAAACGGCTAGCAATAATAATGCATGGTAGTGAACGTAAGGATTTAAAAGGACAATATAAGAATAAAGTGGGGTGCTTGAGACCGGGTGTTTAAGGGCTTGTTTGGAAACTCTTTTCAGAATAGCTTTTACAGATTTCGAGGCAAAACCTAGGTTTTGAAAAGTGATTTATGTTTGGGAAGTTATTAGCTTTTACGGATTTCAATGCAAAAAGTGGATAGGAAAAAAGAAAGAGAAAGAATGAAAAGTAGAAAAGAGGAAAGAGAAGAAAGAAAAAGTAGGAGTGGGTTTCCAAAACCTAGGTTTAACCAAACCTAGGTTTCAAAATGGGTTTTCAAACAAGCCCTAAATAGATGTATGATCATACCATAATTGGTAAGATTTATAATGATCAAATTCGTAGATTAGTTGGAGTGGCAGTTATTCAGGTGGAAATTGTTTGGAGTGGTTCAAACATGTTCAAAAAATGTTATTTGAGATATCGATAAGGGGGTGGATTAAACAATATATATGGAATCATCTGAGAAAAGGTAAAAGAAGATCGAAGCGTGTCATCAAAGATGTTATAAAGAGAAATATTATTGTTAATAATCTGTCTACGGATAAGATTTACGATAGAACATAATGGCAATGTGTGATCAATATAGCTGATCCTACCTAGTGGAATAAAACTATTGCTGTTGTTGGTAAAGATTCTTTCGAACCCACGTATCTTTTCATCAAGTTTGCATGCATTGCGATACAGCAAATTATAATTAACAATATGGGGACATACAGCATTTTAGACTGTTATTAAACATAGGAGAAAGATAATTTAAAAAATAATTATTTTGTATGCTATTGTCACATTATCGTCAAGATGTATAAGTAATCTAATTTTCTTCATGAAAAGGATGCACACATACATGACTTTTTTAAAACGGGACTAACATACTTGTCTGCATAACTTTCATTGTTTCATAATTTTTTTTCAACCAGCAATCCTTTTTTTTTGTCCAAACAGTGTGTACATTTTATGTTGATGCTTATTAATTTATTATTGATGATCGATCCTGTATTTGGATGATGCATGTCGGTCACTTGTGGCTGGGTAGGGCCCCGGAACTAGCAGCCACCGGCCGGACAGAAATCGCCCAACGCGTTTCAAATAATCGCCATAGATTCATCCGACCTTTGTTTGTTTCTGGACTTCGGACTTTTTGGTGGATATTATGAACAAGTGTGATTACCAAAATGACACACCAAATCTTCACGAAGGAAAGGAATAAAGGCACAAGGTTATGACACGTGTAGGGTTATGACAGATAATCACGGCCATTGATTGATCTTCGGCATTAAATGTGGGTGATTGGAAAAGTTTTTTTACCAGAAGAAGTGTGAAGTACGTTTAACTGTGATTTACCATAAAATGAGATAATCTCATTCATATATTTAACCCGATTTATGTGAAAGCATTTCTCCACTGGTTTCTCAAACGAGTCCAATAATACTATCTTTTGGCCTTTGATTGAAACAGTTAGGAACATCCCTCTTGCCTCTGGTAGGGGTGGGAAAACAGCCAACCATGGGTTGCCAACCCGCCAAGATATATTTTTTAAAAAAAATTAAATTTTTGTCTTTTTTCCATAAGATTGTATAATCATATGATTCTTTTTCACCTATAAATTTTCAATAATGACATTTTTTAAAGTATTATAGAAAGTTGATATGAAAAAATAAAATATTTTATACTATTTTTTAATGTATTAAATATTGTTTATCATAAGTTAAAAAATATTAAGATGAAAAAAGGTAAAAAAAAATATAATATATTATTTTTAAAATAAAAAGATACAGGGGAGGGCGGGCAAAAGCTAGCTCGAACCCATCTAAATCTGACAGATTGACCCCGCGTTCCTAATCCTAGCTTCTGGGTGGGCAAAGCTAAGAAAGAGATGCCCCAAATGAACTTTGGAGGGACCTCAAAGGAGTTAAAGCCGACATTAATTCGCAGGAAAGATGAGAGTTGTTCACCCTAATTACTTGTGCGCCACACCTGATCATAATCCAACAACATACTCTATGCATTATGTAAGAAGCCGGCCAATATAAACACTAATTCTCAAAATGTACCATTTTTTTCCCTCCCTCTCATGTACCATTAATCTCATTTAATGCGGGGCCCATGCAAAACTTATCAAGTTTAATTAATGTCATGACTTGTTTCTCGTGGGATACGCATGATCAGAACACATGCCGTGTTTGGGAACTCCGTTGAGAAAATAGATTTTGCAGATTTTGAGGCATTTTAGGAATTTCGAGATGGTTTTACGGATTTTAAGATGTTTTTTATGAATTTCAAGATAGTTTTTACAGATTTCGAGATGGTTTTATCTCGGTTTACGTGCACCGTTGGGAAGAATGGCTTCCCAAATAAGCGCAGTGTGGGAGACACATCAAGTTCACAATCCCCTGTTGTTACTTTATTAAAAAAACATGGAACATATTTTTCTGTAAACTTATGTAATATATATATATTTCAATTTTAGTTCATCCTATAATAACTAAATTCTGGTCCCACCTTCAAAATAAATTAATGACCAAGTAGAGAGTGGAGGAGGACATATATAATATTTTGCTGTGGGGATCGGATGATTATCTTGGACCATGATATAATTAATGTTGGCTTGGCTTGGTTTAGAGTCCTGCATAGGGATTATGTGTTGGAGACACGTTTCTCTTAACGTGGAAGAAGTGTATGTTTACGCCGTCATTGTAATTATTAGAGCGAGATGGGTGGGATATGAATGATTGACTTATTTTCCCAGCAATTATAACTCCTAATAAGCACCACTCATTTGCAACCTTGGCTAATTGTAGAAATTAAGTTGATCGATCATGGCTCTGATCTGCATGAGGTATATTTTAAAAGAAATACTTATATATTCACGTAATATCATATCATCGCTAAATGACATTTTTCTGATATTGATCACATCTGCTATTTCTAATAAAATCATTTCATTTTCCTTTTTTTATTTCATATCACATAAATATCTCTTGCTGATTGTTTTTTATCTCTCTCTCTCTGTAACCAATAAGAAAACATATTTGTGTGATCCGTAAAAAAAGATAGTTGAAACATTTTCATTTAATGGAGTACAAATAACAGAACACTCCGAAAATAAGTATTTCTCATCTTTAAAATAAATATCATATTTAATGGAGATGATGGTGACCTAATATATCTTTCAACATTCATCTTAGTTATAAATATGTAAAGGATAGAATCAAAAGGTGTCGGATCTATGGATAAGTATACGTGATAGAGTGTTATCAATTTATCTCATACCATCTCGTTTTTTGATACAAGATAAAGTGCTTGTTTGAGAACTCATTTTTCCCAACGGTATACGTAAGTCAAGATAAAACCATCTCGAAATCTGTAAAAACAATATTAAAATCTATAAAAACAATATCAAAATCTATAAAATAATCTCGAAATATGTAACGTTTAATATAAGATTTTGTGTTGTGTCCTGCTAGTACTAGTGTAATTTTTAAATGTAAGTGCGAGTATTGTTTGAGTTGTTAGAACAATATGTGAAGGCAATTGAAGAAGTAATATAGATAAGAATTGTGAAGAAGAGAGCAGAAAAATAACGTGGAAGAAGACGGAAGGAAGTGGTGAACACACAATGCAGCTTTCCCTTGTGCTATGTTCTGTGCATGCCTTCATCATTTACCCAATCATTTCTTCATTCCCACTTACATACACTACTCACTCTCTATAGAGTTCTTGCGTGTTAACGCTAAAATCTATCTTTTCAATGTAATTAGTTTATCTTCACCTCCTATCACATCTTGCTTCGCCTTTGCCTACAACCTTGTTTAAGGATCGCTGCAAGTGTAAATAGACTATCTTCTTATCCAGTATAATGTTGACTTGAATAAATAAACACATATATCCTCAATATAATGCTAAATATTATATCCAATCCTTTAAATAAGCTCTGTGTAACTAATTTGTAAAAAATGTGAATAGACTATTAATTATTTGCAAAAAAAATATGTTGCTATTTTTTAAAGTGGAACATCTAATTATGTGCATTAGAAAACATTTTAATAGAATTTTTCTTAATATACGTGATCAATTTTGAAAAAAAAAATTATAAATTTGGGATATAGATTATATTGATGTTCTATATTTAGGGTTTAAATAAACCTTGTATCTGGTTTCCATATGTAGGGAGGGAGGGAGTAACTAATAATCAGGTATATATCAAACTTTATTTTAGAGAAAAAATAGGAGCACCTTCCACTTATATAGCGTTGATTTTACGTGAGTGTTTGGATTAATTTTTTACATCATTTTACGCTTTTTAAGGTGAGTATATGAAAGGAATTTTATTTTTAATTTATATAAAATTTACATGAAATTGTTTTTCTAGTTGATTGTTGCTTAAGCTGTAAATATGTCCGAACTTGCTGTCGCTGCAACAACCTATTTCATTTACAGTTATTTTACTGAATTTATGTGTTTGTTTTATTTTTGCTAAAATATATATATATATATTAAAAAAGTTGGCAGCTGCACGTGATCCACGTTTGGATGCGGAGACCAACCGGTCTGAGCCCGCCTGATGTCCACCTTTCTTTCTTTTTTTTTTTTAAAAAAATCACTAATTAAAAATAGCCGCCTTCCCTGTTCTCTCTACCGGCCTGCCTTCTTCATCCTTCAAACTTCCAACTTGGCGGGCTCCCTGGTGAGTCCTCTCCGTTAAAATGAAACAGTGTAAAAAATATAAGTTAATTATATACATTCAATTAAAATAACCAAATAAACACAACCAATTCTAAAAAATATATTTTAATACAGTTCATAACATTGAATTACTTCATATTTATTAATTTATTTTATAAAATTATTTGTTGGTTATTTCAAAAAATAAGCTAACAAGATTTTTTGTATATCGTTTGATTTAAGTAGAGGGTAAATAGAGGAGGAAATGGAGGGGATCTTAACGGAGAAGCTAGCTAGCCCCATTCCCCTCAATCTGGCTGTATTTTTTAATTTCATTTGGCCCGGCAATATTTAAAAAAATGGCTACATATTTATTTGATCAATGTTATGCTACTTATAAAATTGGCAATTCTGCTACAACTCGTTATATATCCGTGCATTAGATTGTAAATACGCTGATCATTAAGAAGACGGATCCTGTTTGTTTGTGTGTTAGAGAAACATGTTTGTTTAAGTTGAGATAAAATTCCTTTTCTATATTTACCTTGTAAATTATAAATTACGTTGGAAAAGTATGTTTATCCAAGATTTTAATGATGTGGAACTGAAAAAACTCTACTTTCTCCATTGACAGTCAAAAGTTCAATTTTAATAAAAAAAACGTTGCATTGAGAAAATTACCTTTTTTTAACAATTAAATTTGACCGTACTCAAATCATAGTTGAAAATGCTATAGTTACCATATAGCTGTAAAATAATCCCTGCAATGGTGAGAGGGGCTGGGATCGTAACAAACGTGGGGCATCAAAATTATCAATAAATATATTTAAAGTTACGGTTGCCAATTTTAATATGGTTTTACTTGAACATAAACCCAACATGAAAAGATGATCCGAACAAAAACTAGACCGGACGAGGTCTAGCCCAACCATTTATCAGGTATGGTAATAAGACAATACAGTCTAATCCAACCCGGTAATAATATATAATTCAATTTTTTATTATAATCAGGCAATATGATCCCGTATATTACTAAATAATTTAATTTTTTATTATGTATATTAAATTATTAATATAAATTTATTCTTTTTTATTTCTTTCAAATTCTTTGTTTATTTTCTTTTCGGTTTCCAAGCAATTGGACCGTTAATTCTTCATGCTTCATTTCATCCATAAGTTGACCATTATATTTAAAAAAAAAAAAGCAATTATTGGACCACATGGACAGTTCAGTAACTGAGTAGACCAAATCCAACAAAATCGGACATGTCTTGTGACAAAAATGTACAGCCTCTATCATTTTCTAGATTAGACTTTGGGTTGATTCCTAACCCAGTCTCATTCAATCTTTGTGTGGCTCTAGTTAAAGTCTAATTTGCCCAGCTGCAAGGAAACCCCAAGCTATATGAATCAACTATATGCAACACTACCAACGAGATTTGATTTAATTTAAGATATTCGCTCATCATAACCTATTAAAATTCAAACTTTGCTAAGAGATATGTTCGAGGGTGTTTCAAATATAATTGCTTCTTGTAAAAAGAGTTTGTGCTTAACATAAAAAAGTATAAGCAGCAGTGCGACGGATTTATAATACAAAATCATTATGATTAATCCACACAGCCTAATTGAAATGAAAATGAGTTGAAGATATTATTTTTTAAGAAAATTATCAGGACAACCAAAAGCAACCTTAATCATGCGAAGGGTATCTTTGGGAATAAACATAAGCACCTCACTAAAACTTTCTGAGTATTAAACCCCGACGAGTTAGATCAGCTGACTGGGGCTGTTCTAACTTAACCATGGGTCTCGTGTTCGAGACGTGGGAACACAACACCCTAGGGGTCAGGGACGTCAACCTTAATGGTTCATGTCAATTCATGCCTCGATTCGGATTAGTCTGGGGCCGTTGTTATGCCTGAAAGATGGCTTGCCCTGGGATGCCAGAAGAGAAATCCAAAAAAACCGTGACGGTGCAAAAAAAAATCCAAAGCACATGCTATGATGAACAGTGGGAATAGCGGCAGATAGTGCAGTGTCGATGGTAGGGGCGGTGACAAGGAGAAGTGGCATAAGGGTCCTGTTTGAAATCATGTTTGTAAAAGTTAAACGTGCGTTCAACGATGTTTTTACGTAAAATGAGATAATATCTTTTACATGTTTACCTCATAAATAGTAAAAACATTTATCCATCACGTTCCCAAACAAGTCCAGGAGTGGCAAAGAGAATTATTTGGACGTAACTTAAATACAAAGCTACATTCCTCGGATTCTGTTTGAATTAACATTGCAAGCTAATTTTATAACGGGCTACTGTTTATAAGGTAAAAATATGGAAGTAGTTTTAACTTAACGTACGCGAACATTATTTTATAGCACCAAGGCAAACATGGAATGAATCCCAAATTCAAAGGATCAAAAGGCATTAATTTATCTCTTCATATCTATTTATATTAACGATAAAAATCACTTTCTCAGTATAATTTATAGTCTGTATGTAAGTGCGTCAAACGAGGCAAACATCGACTCGAGCAAACGTGCTTTTTTTATGCTAACGCAGACAGACATTAAGCATAGCATGTAAAGACCCGCGTCGGCGTAAGTCCCATGCCATTTGCTTCTCGCCCTTGGATCTTCACTCCCACTACCGTCCACCCCCGTGCTACTTAGCTTTCTATTATACACTAGCTTCTAACAGCCTACCCTATCACAATGAGAAAGAGGAGATTAATGAACTGAGTACTCAAAAGGTATACATATTTATAGCCACTAATGTATAAATAAGTTTTATTGTATAACGAGAGTATTTAGATATTATTGGTGATTGTAAGGCTTGTTTGGAAATCAGGTTTGAAACCTAGGTTTCACAGAATCCGAAGCAAAATCTAGGTTTTGAAAATTGATTTATGTTTGGGAAGATATAGCTTTTACGGATTCCGAGGTAAAAAAGTGGGTAGAAAAGAGGAAAGTAAGAAAGAGAAAGAGAGAAAAAGTAAGAAAGAGAAAAGAGGAAAAAAGTAGAAAAGAGAAAACCTAGATTTGTAACATAGGTTTTCCAAAAGTTGCTCCCAAACGAGCCCTAAATTATTCACCAAATTTACTCCTACAGTACTGTATTGCAGTCAGATGCAATTATACAATACAATTGCCGTCAGTGGTGGAGTTATGACCTTAGAGCAGTGGGATCAACTTTTTTTATCTTCTAGTAAATGACAACAAGATTGTTAGTATAAATAATTTGAGTGGGTTCAAATTGGATGCGTAATAAAAATTTTATAGTTATTTATATATAACCTAAAAATTTCAGTTGGGGCATTTGCCCACCCTAAATATAAGGTGGCTCCGCCACTTATCACCGTGATCATTAGCTGTTGCTCTCTCACACACACATAAACATGTTGGTCTGTAGATCATGGTTGGTGGCTTTTTTCACAGAGCATGTTGTTAGAAATTTATAGTTGTAATTTGCGATAATAAGTTAATAACAAGTTATGGGTATAATCCACCATTGACTGTGTAGCGTTGTTCATTATTGAAGCATGTTAGCCCTTATCGATCCCGATGAGTTTTTAGTTTTACTAATTATGTATATTAGTATGGCACTTCTTAATATGCCTTGTAAAACATATGCCTCACTATACATGAAATTAAGTATAGCTTGTCTGCTTTGAAATTAACACATACTCTTAGCAATCAGGTATTTTAAAATAATGTTAGAAAAAGCTTCAAGAGACGAATGTGTTAGTTGAGATGATAGACGGTTTCATTCAATAAGAATAATAACATAATTTTAATTTGAATCTCTCAAAATGCATTTGGGAAGACTCTATTCTACGTTATGCAAAAAAAAAAAAAAAAGAATTGAATTATTTATGTAACAAAATGCTTCCATTATTACTTTCACTATCCCATGAATAAAATTCTTTTTACTGCAGTATTTTTAGTGAATAAAAAAGGTTGACATGGAGTTCAAACTTAATGCTCTCATTCATGTATGATGAGCAGATTAAACTGCAAGTGATTAAATATCAGTTCCGGCCACCCGTTTCCGAATGGATTATCACATGCTACCTTCAATCATTTTATATAAAAGTTAGTTGGTTTTTAAAAGATTCAAAGAGTTAAATAAATTACCAAATAATACAATTTGTTCTAAAATATTTATATGTATCAGTAGATTATATGTTAGTTAATAAGTTATGCAAATTGATTTGTGAAAAATGATAAATATATTAGTTAGTTATCTTTCTTAATCTTCCAAAAAAGTAAATTGATTTGTTAAAAGAATGAGTTAGTCAGCTTGTTTGATAAAGCGTTGGGGAGAGCCAAAAGCACGATCAACAGTGTTTTTCTACAAAACAAGATAATCTCTTTCACATATTTACCTCAACTTGAGTAAAAGTACTTCTTTACCACGTTTCCAAATGAACCAGTATTATACATGTAGTTCAAGAGAGATAATATTATTAATATTTTGTACATAGTGAGCCTTGTTATATTTTACAACGTATCAAAACGTGATATTTTTTTTTCGTTTGAAGGATATTTAAGGACTAAATGAAAGGAAACCAAAGCAAGCTAGGAATGGAGCTGGAAGAGGGTAGGGGGCAACCAATGAGAAAAAAGAGCACGTTGTTCATGCCTTGTCTTTTCATTTTGAATGCTTTTTTTTTTTGATAACAAGGGCAAGCAAAGCTTGAGAAGAAAAGAAAAGAAAGGAACTAGTTCAAACGGGTATGAACAACCCGAACAAAAGATTGATCAAGCAAAAGGCACTCCCTGCAACTAAGAGGAGCATGAGGAATCAACTCAGTCTGAGAGTCTCTGAGTTAAGTTTCTTTGGCCAGAATGTCAGCGCACTTCATTTTGAATGCTGATCACTGACATTTTGCAAGTTGCCCATTCTTTTTCAGAATGCATTACATCCATGTATATTAATATTCACTCAATTAATTCACTTCTATAATCTAAATTCCCATGTTATGCATCATTTCCTCAAAAATGCAAAACAAAACTTTTAAATAAAAATTGAATAATCGACTTAGTCAATCAACACAGCCTTTGTTTTACTTTTTTTATTCTTACACTTCATTGTTACCAATAATATTAGTTTTCTCCCACAGTTTTTTTTTAGTTTTTGTTTTTATATGTGGTAAGATTTATATACAGATATGAATCTCATGGATCAATCACCATCAACCCTTATTACACATAAATTCTGTATACAGGAAAGAATCTGTATTTATATCACTGCTCTGCGAATGTGTCTGCATTCCTATTTATTTACAGCATTTGCCCCCACGGGACCCCCCAGAATGGTCAATTTTCACTTGTCCCTTCTTATTCAATTCGCTCCATCTCTGCGATTAGGGGTGAGCATAGATATGATCGAATCGAGTCAGAGTCCAACATGAGGTCTGATTTTTTTTTTAGGTACAACATGAGGTCTGATTTGATAAAGCTCGATCTAGTTTCAATTTGAGGTCGGGTTAGATCAGGCCTGGACCAATCCATGACACTTTCTCTTCTCTCTTTTTAAGAAATTTTCTCCATTTTTTATCAGGTTTTTTTTTACAAAGTAACATTATATTCTAGGACCCTTTGACTTTTTGAGCAAGGAGAAGGATCCCAAGGAGAAATGGGAAGGGAAGGCATCGATGGGAGTTGGTGAAGGACCTCAACCTTCACAGATGTTTCCCCACTACTCTGGCCTATGGCATCCATGGCTCCAACGGTGAGCCCAGCTTATCCACCCCCTCTGATGGCATCGATCTACGCATCAGCTAGTCTAAGGAGAGACTTCTGGCCATTGATCACGACAGACGCACCCTCGGCTATGAAATTGTGGACAACAACATCGGCTTCAACTCCTACCGCTCAACTATATATGATGGTGTCGCCCATGGAGGTTGCTGACAGCCACGACAAATCTCTAATAAAATGGCATTTATCCCTCGATCCTATCGATGGCTGGGTGCTGCAGGATTTGATCGCCAAATACGATCTTGGACTTCGACGCATGGCTGCCAAAATGAATCTATTCATAGCCGATGGAGGTGCTTAGGGCTTGTTGCCTTCTTCTGTGCGGCCATCGTTTGAAGGCTACAAAGTAAAAGAAACATTTCTATCACCAAAAAGTAAAAGAAACATTTCAAGTTAGACTAGATCAGACTACTTGATACGAGGGTTTGATCCTTGGTTTGGTCTAGTCTAAAATGAGGAGACCAGTTTGGTCTAGTCAGTCTCTTTTATCTTTGGGACAGAATTTTCAGTGTTGGATCAGATCGAGTAAGACTATATATATAGGTCCGTTTGGATAACCTGTTAAAAAAACGAACATAGATTCTAAGGTAGTTTATATGAGAAGAATTTTATCTCGGTAAGCGCATCCATTGATGAAAATGGATGAGCCTATATCGTGCAACTAGTTTTTTGCACACCCTACATGTGACCATGTAACACAAACAAGCATGAGGTGAATATTCCTAATTAGTTACCGCGCTTATTGCCTGAATAGTCCTTTTCTTGCTTACAAAAGGGTGCAAGAGAATTTAAGAATAAGAGGGAAAATAATGAGTGAGGAAGGTGCATGGTTGGTAATAAATGTTAAGAAGAACATAGTGAATTAAATATTCCTATCATTTACAAGATTTATTTTAAGGAAATAAGTATACGTTGTATAAATTAAACAGCACCAGAATATGAAAAACCCCTCCATTCAAGGTGAACAACTATACAAACTCGATTTTACCTGATATTGTTATTTTCTCTAAATAGAAAGCGTGCCAAAAATACCAACCATAAAAGGCCTGCAAAAGCGATAAGGACGAGAGTATAATTCTGGCCACATTAAAAACAAAACGTGGTGCGAAAGGGAAAGAGATGGAATAGTGTTTGATGGGACGACAAGACATGTCGTGTCGTACCGAAGGGGGATTATTTTTGGGTGAATGCGCTTGTTTGGAAAGCCATTCTTCCCAACGATATACGTAAATCGAGATAAAACTATCTCGAAATCTGTAAAAACCATCTTGAAATCCATAAAAACCATTTTGAAATCCGTAAAACCATCTCGAAATTACCAAAATACCTCAAAATCTGTAAAATCCATTTTTTCAACAGAGTTCCCAAACAAACACAATAAGGTTGAAGGAAACGAGATATACATAGCAAGAAAGATCGCATTTTTTTAAATTTGTGGGTGATTGTTGTTGGAGACATCATTGGCCATTAATGAGTTGTATGGTCACGTTTAACAGTATTTTTTTATAAAATGACATAATTTTCTTCTCACATTTATCTCGTAAATGATAAAAACACTTTTTCACTGTTTTCTCAAACGGATCCAATAATAATGAATCAATACCATCTTGATGTTCTGGTAAAGCATTGAGCTAAAAGCACGTTCAATAGTGTTTTTCTGTAAAACGAGATAAAAATACTTCTCTATCGCGTTTCCAAATGGACATATTATTGTCTTCTTCTTTTTTTTTCCGCAACTACCCTCCAAACCTTACCCCTTTATTCCTGCCTTACAACGTACGGTTTCATTTAATGCACTGTGAAATCAAATACAAACAAATAATGAATGCAAAATCCATATTTTGTTCTTTGAAAAACCACACCAGTGAATAATGGCATGAAACTTCAGGGAAAATAAATCTTTAGTCTCTACAGCATTGATCCAGTTGTAATTTAATATAATCTCTAAATTTTAATTTGATGCATCTTAGTTATTATAGTCTTGATTTAGTTACAATAGACATGAACTCAACACCTGTAATCTTTACCATTTAAAATATTGGTCTAGATATTTTAAAAAATAAAATTTCATATTTCATGAAAGTCGGGCCAAATTAAGTTTTAGATGATTAAATCGATGGAAACTAAGGTGCAGTAAGTTAACAGTCAACTATTGAATTGTAACTAAGCTAAAATTATGCTATTTGAGTTGTATTAAGTGAATTAAAACAACATGATACAAGATATTTAAATAGATTTCAAATATAAATATCAAGTATATATTACATGTTCCCATTTGGAATAATTTATGTGGGATTGAATTTTTATTTTGGGTAAATTTTGAGTCTAAGATTTAACAAAAAGCCATGGCGTTGGGGTTTTTTTATAAAAGAAAGTTTGAGTTGGGTCCCAATAGTTTATTGGTGCTAGGATACTTATAAATATAGTTACAGATCATCCATTAATAAAGTTTTCGTTTCGAAATTGATGGGTTGGTATGAATTTTTGTTTTTGCCAACACTGGTATGAATTTGTTTAGGCTTACAAGGTTCTCCAAGAATGAATAATGGGCCCCGAAACCTACTTGGTTTGTGCTTCCAAAATATCATCAATATATACATATGTATATACTAAGGTCTTGTTTTTGTTGATATCTTATTTTGATGATAACAAATTGGTTTCAAGCTTAAATTATTAATAATTAAGTGTTTTTTTGTGAAACACTCGAGTTCTGAGATTAAATACTCGAGCATTGTAAGATAAAATGTTTTGGAAATCAGCACCTTTAGTGAAAACTCGAGTATTAAGAGAAAGTGTTACAAACACTCGAGTAATGTTTTTGAATACTCGAGTATTGGTATTAAAAATATGTTATAAAAGAATACTTTCATGAGAAACTCGAGTAATGAGTTGAAGTATTGACAACACTCGAGTATTTGTTTTAATACTCGAGTATCGGGTTTTGTTTTTCAAAAGAATACTCAATACTTAAAGCAGAATACTCGAGTAACAAATAGAAGTATTGACAACACTCGAGTATTGAGTTTGAACACTCGAGTATTGAGTCAGAATACTTGAACTTGAAGCATAACACTCGTGTTGTGGTGGAAGTGTTGCCAACACTCGAGTGTTAGTTTGCAACACTCGAGTATCGGGCAAAGTTTTCAAGCAAAGTACAACACTTCAAGCACAACACTCGAGTATTAAGTGAAAGTGTTGACAACACTCGAGTACTGACTT